>JASSUY010054769.1:0-67425 GCA_032466535.1 Forpus xanthops | reverse complement strand
GGTGGGGGGTGCATAGTGTGGTTGGGCTTGGTATCAGGAGGTGAGCAGTTGTATTCTCTTTCCTTGTATTTCTCTAGTCATTATTATTATTGGTGGTAGCAGTAGTGGTTTGTGTTATACCTTAGTTACAAAACTGTTCTTATCTCAACCTGTGGAAATTGCATTATTTCAATTCTCCTTCCCATCCCGCCAGAAGTGGGGGGGAAAAGAGGGGGAAGTGAGTGAGAGAGAAAACTGCGTGGCTGATTTATGGCTTAAACCACAACAGTGGGTATGTACTCAAATGGCCCCTTTGACCTATGAGATAGGAATGGAAAAGATGAAGCCTTTATCCATGAACGGAAAATTCAGCCTCAGTTCCTTGGTCAGACTGTTTGCTGCCCAGGAGTCTCGATCCATGTGAGGGAGATCTGGCTATTGAAAAGCCAAATAATTCTGTCTATAGTTCCACCCATCTGGATGGTTGCACAATGTAACATGACCCTAAAGTACACTAATAAAACAAGCAACTCTAACATACACTGCTAAAAACAGCATTATTGCAGAAAACTAAACTTAAAATAAAAATATTTTAAAATATCATGAATACCACCAATGTTAGTGCTTCACACAAATTAATGCACTAAAGTGGCAGCTTTGTTCTTAATATACCAATGCTTGCTTTCATTCACATTAATGTTCAGTTAGGAAAATACATGTCTCTGTTAACCAGCTATTTGTCCGAAGAAATTTTACAGGCAGGGAATGCACTGTGTCAGGCATATGTAGAACGTGCTCCTGCACATGCATAGCTTTTGGCAAGATTTCTTTTCCTCCCTTGAGCTTTGCCTCCTATAGGGCTACCCAGGAAATTTAAACAGATCCCAGAGCGCATTCAATTCAAGAACGTCATACCTCTGTGCTTAATGCAGCATCTCTGGATGCCAAGGTGTTCAAAAGCTCAAGAGACTTCTACAGCAACACCATTTTCTCAGACTACCTAAAGATGAGCTGTCAATAGAGTGGAGAGAAGCCAGGAGCACACCTGGGCACTCTTAGCACATCCAAGAGTATCCCCTCTTTCAATGAAATCCTCTGCAATCACAGCTATGGCTCAAGATTATTTTCTAGGCAATACAAAAACTCCATTGGGAGAATGCTTGTTTCAAACTGCCAGGCTGCCCCTTGGTTGCCTCCATTGTAGGAGGCTGACTGACTTGAAAATCTGCACTGAACTACCAGAGTGGATTCAAACACTGATCTCATTTCCCGGCATGGTACCTATGAAACAAGACTGCAGTGCAGGAAAAATATAATTTACTGTTGCTACATATCATTAGTCTATCACTGGTCCACTGAGGCTTGCAAACACAGGAATTCTTTGCCAAGACAACAAAATTGCAATAAATATAACACTGCCAACAGCCTGCATACTAGAAAAAGAAAAAAGAGCAAAGCTTCAAATTTTACAATACATTCCTTAGAAATGGGCTGTATTTAGAGACACCAACAGCACATGTCCTGGTGTCCAGTAGTTGTCTGTCAGGATAGTTCCTGTCAGCTTCACGTCCTCCCTCTTGGCAAAAAATGACACTCATTAGGGCCTCCTAGCTTGACTGGCAGGGAGGCAGAGCTCCTAGTTTCTTAATGTAAAGTCACTGTCATGGAACAATTTTCACATTTTTCTGGGTAAAATTCCTATCCTTCAGCAGGGTATTTGCACACAGCAAATTATTCAGCAGAGTTGCTCGCTCATAAAACTGCTACTTTTAAAATTTAATCCCTTGTATTTTTAATCAAGAGACCCATATTTTGGAAAATATTGGCTTTTCCAAATTTACCTCTCTCAGAAGATAATTTTAGTAGATGTTTCCCAAAAGAGTTCAGCAGTCCCCAAGGCCACAGTTACTCTGTCAGTGACAGGCTTGTTACAAGTTACTACATTGAACTCTATTTCTGTCTTCCCCCATCACTGGTGGTGACTGAACTATGCACAGGTTAACATGTCAAATATATGAAACAATAGAGTTAAAATCAAATCAAAGACCACTTTGTTTGTATCAGATTATTTTTAAAGCCAGATAGTTTCAAGACATAAATTATAGAACAGCTGAGAAAATACTATATTTTCTAAGAAGCTGGGGACATTTCCTTAAATTTGATCTACTGCCAGCAAAGTAGTAATGTGATACGTAAACATTGTCTCTTCTAAAATCCTTCGGTTCTGATATTTTGTTTTCTCTCTGCAAAGAGATTTCCAAGCCCTCATTAAAGTCATAGACTATCCTCCCTTAACTGGAGATGAGCGTGCTTTATGGGACTAGTCATAACAAAGCTAAGCTGAGTGACTTGTTAAGATTATATTTACTGACAGAAAATATACATTTGAAGTGAAAAGTCCTTCAACTACTGCCCCTGTAATTAGCCAAGTTCTCACTATGTATTTATGGCTAGCAAACACTCAGGAAGGACTGAGCAACAGACAAGATAATGAAAGGAAAATAGATTTGCCAGAAAGGGGTTTCAGGATGTGACCCTCTGACAAAAATTATAAATAGGATTAAAGGAATAGTTAAGTGAAATAAAAATGGTGGTAAAATGGTTGAACCAGCTTTTAAACAACACCATAAGGAAAGGTACTATAAATTGGCCAGAAATATCACAGCTCTAAGCCAAGCACCAAAACCTAGAGTGCTGCTGTCTGCCAGAAGAGACCAGAGCAGGATATTTAGGGAAAGGCAGCTACAATTGTTCCACTCTTGTTTTTAAGCACAAGTAAAAAGCCTGAGTGATCATTTGAGACTGTTTTAATAATGTGAAGACTGTAATCGCTTGCTGCATAGAGAGCTAATAAATAGTTATTTACCTGCTTCTCCTTTTTAAGGCATATCAGGACACAGGCATAAAAAGGATCTATGAAGAACACCTCGATCTCATTACGTGATCAAACACATAGATATTTCAAAAGAAATCATAATACACAGATTGTTTCCAGAGTACAGCCAGGAAGGCATATGCATTGTTGTGAAACCGAGTATTCCCTGAAGTGAAAAAAATGTAAAGAGCTTGGTATTAGGGCAGCAGGAAAAGAAATCCAAAGAATAACTATAAGAATGTCTGAAATATCATCAGAAAACAAACCATCTCCTTTATAAAAATATAAAAAGGCTACACTGATTTTTATCATATCATTTCCTTCTTTTCCTCAATATTTAATCACTGAGGAACACGTCATGAATTCAATAATTTGGTAGGCTTTTTTTTTTTTTAATGTATTTATTCAAAGCCAATTAATTCTGCCTGTAGTTCCACCCATCTGGATGGTTGCATGACATAATGTGACCCTAAAGTACACTAATAAAAAGAGCAACTGTAATATACAATGTTAAAAACTGCATTCTAGCAGAAAGCCAAACTTAAAATAAAACTAAAGTATCATTAATAATGCCAATGCTAGTTTTTCACAAACGAAAGCAGAATGACAGCATTAAATCATGCCCAACATGCTAAAATCAGACATTCTTCCAATTTCACCTTCTGACAGCCCAAATACCTTACTTTCCTTCTCCAGGGAAATCTAAAGATCAAAACCACTTTTGTGTTCCTCTCCTATTCCTTTCCTTCCTGCCCCAGTTTAATGTCAAGGATACTTAAATATAGTAATGTCACAAAACTTTTACTGAAGTAAAATGCAGGCTCTTGAAAGGTAACTAAGTATTCAGTTAGATTTCTTAACTTTCATTCCACAACAAAGTTGGAAGGCCACAAATTTTAAGGAAATATCATTAAACAATTCAGCTATAAAACACTTCTTCAGTTTTGCAAAGTTTGCAAAACCAAGATGATTTACTTAAGAGATGAAATACTGTTTCTCCACACATACTAATCCCACCTTGCAGCATAAGATCTGATCATCTTGCATAGAATCTCAGACTATTAAAAAAGCGATGAAAGAGCCCTGCAGGAACTAATCTTACTATTTTTAAAACTGAAATGCTGGTTGAATTTCTATTTCACCAAATATTAATAAAAGAAGAATCACAATGCAAATATCTAACAGCACAACAGACTAATTTACTGCCAGAGGATTTATGTTAATGCTCATTTCTGTAGTATCTTAACTGTTTAAACATTACAAGTACATGAAACCTAAACTAGGCTGCATGAATGAGATTCCTTCTAAGGAAATCTATGAAGTCTAATTGCAAAACCACGAACATAATAGGAAAACTCTTTGCTAGCCTCTGGCATGGATTTTTCTTTATGTAAGCTAAATATCTCTGTGAGTCAAACAAAGCGTACATACAAAACAAATGGTTTCAAAATCTATAGGCCAATGTGAATAAAAAATGCAGGAACTTTATTTCATGCTGATGAGTGATAGCTCAGTTTCCCTTTTACTTTCTAAAAGCTGTCTAGGACACTTCACAAAGTCCAAGTCCAGGTGTGGGTGTTCAAGGCCATGTTGGACAGAGCATTGGGTTGGCATGGTTTAGTGGGAGATGTCCCTGTCCATGGCAGGGGGGTTGGGACTAGATGATCTTAAGGTCCTTTCCAATCTAACTATTCTATAATTCTATGTAATATAAGGTAGAGGAACATTCTTTGTATTTTCAAAGTGTTTTACGAAAATAAATTAGGTAACATTGGCTGGAGTACTGAGGAGTTAAGAAAAACGTTTAGTTATGGTCAGTGATATTTAAAGGGAATGTACTTAAACACACCAAGTACAGCCTTAAAATATTAATTTCATTGTATTTCTTTATAAATGAACTTAGGCCTGTTTCATTTTGGTCAGTTTAATGCCTGAACATCCTCCATTGAAAAATAATTTTTCATTGATTACCTCTTTAGTAAGTATTAAAATTATTATATGATATCCTCCTCTGACATAAACCCAAACATTCTAGTGGGATTTTATAGCTTCTGCTACATGGAAAATAAGGTCTTAGATCTTTCAATTATTTATTGTACTGTGATGGAATACCAGGTTGGAAGGGACCTCAAGGATCATCTGATCTGACTTTTTTTGGCAAAGCATGACCTAGACTAGATGTCCCAGAGACCTGCCCAAACACACCTTAGTGCCCAGCACTGGGGAATCCATCACTTCCTTGGGAAGATTATTTCAGTGGCTGATTGCTGTCATTGAGAAAAATTTCCTCTTTTGTCCAGTTAGACTCTCCCCAGGAGTAACTTGCGGCCATTACTCCTCACCTTTTCCATGTGGCTCCGTGTAAAAAGGGAGTTTCTATCTTCTTTGTAGCCACCCTTTAAATACTGGAACAACATCAAACAGCATTAGGTCTCCCCTAAGCCTTCTTTTTTCTAGGCTGAATAAATCCAATTCTCTCTCTACCTTTCTTATGGCAGGCTTCCCAGCCCTTTCCACAGGGAATATTAAATTTTAAATTTGCTACAATGAAAGTGAGATGTGGAGGTGAAAAATAGAAAGTTGTTTGTTTTTAAATCAAAGATAAAGTTTTCTGTGTAACAAGAAAATGGCTCTGACACAATTTTGAAACAATGGAGACTATTCCTTTCCAACCCTAACCATTCTATGATTATATAAACTGCCAAATGATTTGGCTGGAAACATTATTTAAGTCTTTTACAATGCATTCCCTTTTTCAGTGTTCACCTTTGCCTACTAAACTTCCATTGTGGTATTTTCTTCTAATATTCATCACTGTGGAATTTATAAAACAAGTTACACACATAAAAAAGCACTAGGCACTTTTCTTACTGTTTTGAACAGTTCACTAATCACTGTTTTGACGTTTTACTTCTACAACACAAACAGGGATTTAGTCTGAAAAGGAATTTCAAAACCTTTGTTCTAAGTCATTGGATACAGGCAATATTGTTTATATTTTACCCTTTCTCAGATATGCAACTTGGACACCTACAACTCCATATACCAATTGCTGAAGTTCAACTTTCCTACAAATCACCTACCTGCATCTGGTGAGATGTCAAAACAGACTCCATACACTGGTAACCTTCCCTATATTCCAGGCCCTCACCATGCAGTGTGCTGTGCATCAAATATACCATAAACTATACCCTGACTGAGATCTGTTTGCCACCCCAAAACCCAATATACCAATAAAATTTACAAAACAGGGTGCAGATACTGCTCAAAGTCATGCATGTCACTGCCAGACTTGTTTGAATATCAGTGAATTTCACCTGCCTTTCTTGCCTGCCCTTGATCTTAGCTATAGCCTGTCTAGCCTACTTATATCTCAGCTTGTACCCAACCAGTCTATTCAAAAGGCTGCTGCTAAAATTATCCCTTTCATGCTGCTCAGACCCTGCCAGACATTCATATTCAAATCAAATGTTTCATCCCCTGCTTCAAGTTCACAGTTGTTCTCTTAAACCTGAGGCCCAGAAAAAAAAAACAAAAAAAAAAACCAAAAACTCAAGCCATACCTACAGCTTTGCCCTCAATTTGCTCCGTTCATTTTAAATCTTCTCCCCATTATGCTCTTCAGACTTTCGTGTCTATTTTGTTTTCAGTACTGTCCCTCAAGTTTAGTAGTCTCTCTTGCTGTCTGGATATAAAACTCATCAGCTGCCAAATGTAGGTCCTTACACAAAACACTTATTTGAAGGGGTGGAGGTAGGGTGGGCAGGAGGGGAGTTTAACCACCACCTCTGTTTAAGCCTACAACAAAATCTAGAGAATGAGTCACAATTGTGTTTTCTTGGACTTCATTGTGCTTCTGAACATTTTAACTTTGTAAGAGTCTTTTAACTTCAATCATGATAGCGGTCCTTTAGACACTCAAACTGCAAATCGTCTGACATAAAACATAGAGAAAATCCGAGCAACTTCATTCTAAGACTGTATTCAAGCTATTCTTTTTCTAAAATCCTTCAAATCTTTTGCTAAGCTGTTTTGTTGTAAAAACAAACCAGGACAGTGGCTCTTTGTCCTGGAATGTGTGTTCTTTGCTTTATTTTCATTTCTAAATGACTCTATGAGCTCCTAAATCTGGCAATCCAAAGAAAGGGTTGATAAGAAGTAAAAAACAATCCCCATCTTATGCTTACTTTTATAGTGCTCTGATTTCATCTCCTATATCACTGAATTCAATTATCTTGCATCTCTTTTCATTTAATCTATTCAACCTCTCAGCACTTAGATGAGACTGGCACAAGGCATTGCTGTCATTACCCTGCAACCACTGCTTCTTACTCACCCATGTTTTTTATCTCTACAGGAGTACATCCTTTGCATTTCCTACCCAACAGCCCAGACACCAAGAGAGATAGAAGATCAATTAAAAAAAATAATCAGTTTTACGCACTTCCCCACCTGCCAACCCTTGCTCTCAGACACACACCTGTATGTTACTGGGGCTCTCACTGGGATTTCTTAAGGTTATCATGACAGCCCTGAGGGTCTATAAGTGACACCCATGATTTTCATGCTGAAAGTTGAAGGAATATCTATTCCTTGACTATGCTTCTCCTTAATTATCAGGTCCCAATTAACACCCTTCTATTTGCTCTGTTTTGCTCTATTTCCTGCAAAATGATAAAAAAAAAAAAAAGACAAAAAGAAAAGAAAAAAAATACAGCTTTCAGAGACATAATTTATCCAATAACATGATTTCATATCTGAAAGAACATTTTCGTCTTATAATTCTTTTTCTAATTAGTTTCTGTACTCTGCATTCAGCATTTCCCACATTTGCCTATCAGTGACATTAAAAGATTATCTTTTTCATGTTGCTAGCAGAGTCACAGACTTCAGAATTAAATCCAATCCCTGAAATGATGCTAAAACTCCATCTCATTTCCCCCAGCTTTATTTCTTTTGCTCCCTAATTCCAGATTCCTATGTGTTACATTGTTGTCATTGAATGCCTAGGGTGAATAGGTAGCTTAAGATATTGAAAAAAACTTTAATGCTTAAGTAAAATTATGGCATATTATTAGGTTTTAACTGTAGAAGAAGACAAAATCTTTAAAGATTTCAATATAAAATCTGTAAAGTATTAACAAATGCTTTATCTAAGGATCAAACATCTTTTGAAGAATGATAGGTAAAGCACAGCAGAAGCTCTGCTGGCTTCAGCATACAGAATTGCTCTTAATATGTCATTGTGGGGTTTTTTCCTGCGTAGAATGAAGGCTTACAAACTCTCAAAACCACAGGCATTGAGCAGTTTAATTCACCAAGTTTCTACAGTGGGATTCAGGTTTCAGAAGTCTACAAATCCCTGGGAATGGTTCCATAATTAGATCATAGGTAAGATGTAGCAGACAGTTTGAAGGGCGCTACTAATGTTGTTACACAGCATTAAGTCTATATTAAGAAATACAAAAAGCCCCAGAAATATAACTGTGTGCATGTACAGTAAACAAAAAAATATTCTTTATGTATGAGAAAATGCTTATTCAATATTAAAACACATTCTTTCTCCATAGAATAGTCCAAGCCTCTTGAACTAGCGTGATGCATCTGATGATGCCCAGTATAGAGAGCCCTGTTCCCTAACAAAGTATTGATTGCACACACGTACAAACAAAGGTACCCTGGCTCACTTCACACCCGTGTAGTCTGTTTCCTGGATATGGCCTAAAATTTGGTGCAAAATTATTCACCCTAAATGACAAAACGTACGATACTACAAGCAGGGAGAAATAATGCCATTAGGATAATAAAGTAACAGATACAGGATGGAAGATGATGCAGGAGAAGCAGGACTGGTTTAGAAGTTTTCTGGTGTCTGCTTCAGTTTGTTTGTGAGGGGTGTGTTTGTGTTTGGTTTTGGGGGTGTTTTTTATTTGTTTTAGTTTTGAGGTTTATTTCTGACACTGAAACAGAGAAAAGATCTCATTCAGCTGCACTTTTTCAGGTCAGTAATTCTTCTTCCATCATGCTTAAAAACTTTCTTGGATGCAAACAATCAGTTCAATAACCAAAAGCATAGGTAGAAATTTCCACCCATAATCCTTGAATGTGTTTTCAGGAATCTAATTGTCTATATATATATATATTTGGGAAAAAAAACTTGCAAGACTGAGCTTAATAGTCTTTCAGCTACATCTACTGCTCAGACCAACTGAACAAGGCATAGAGCCAGTAGCCCCCAGGTTTTTCATTTTCCAGGGCTCTGCTGAGATAGCAAACTATGGGCTCAAACACCCGCATTAGGTTTCTCCAAGTACACATCTCCACTCACCATCCTCAAGTGCTGCAGCTGTTCCCTAAGCCGCCTGAGCAGCAGTGCCTCAGCCAGAGCATCAGCCACCAAAGCATCCTGCCTTTCTCAGACACCCTGCAAGGGGCACGACATGAAGCCCTCATGGAGACAAACAGCATTAGGAGAAGGGGCTGGATCCCAGCCCTTGTCAAACCAAAGCCTGAATTTTTCATTCTGGCTTTTGGGTCTCAAATTCTGGCTACAAGCAACTCTACAGGGAGATACGACTAAAACCAGTTCGATAGCCTGTGTGGTGTAGATACCTCTGTGACTAAAGGTTCATTGCATGTAGCACTTCCTCATCTCATCACTCCTATTCACTCAGAATTTTTATACAATTAATTTTCTTTTGACCTGTTGTTATGTACAGTTTTATTTGCACAGCATCTCATGAAAATACCTGCCATTTAAAGGAAAAGTAGTAATCATGTTACTTTTCACAAGTCAAACCTTCGTGCTACTGAAACAAGTGAATTACTACACAGTTCCCTTTAGAAACAGCTAAGGGCAGGTTAAATGGCCAGAAGGTGAAGTCACACTTGTTTTAAAGGGTGCTATTCACTAACAGAAGAAGGTAGCAATAGGGCATCATTTGCTACTGTAATATTTATAGAAATAATGGTAAAGCAACCATTAGCACAATACTTTTCACATTCACCAACTACAAGAAATGGCAACAGGGCGACTGTTCTACAGCATTATGGTGACACAACAGAAAGGGCAGGAAATTCTTGCAAAGGCCAAATGATGACATGGTTTTACTACTTGCTCCCTGGAACTTCCCAGCATCCTTACTCAAACAGAAAGCAGTTAGTGTGCCCCAGTCTGGATGGACATGACAATGTAATTAACATTTTAGCTGATGAAAAAGCCTGTCTATTTCTGAACTGACAGAAATACACTGTACTGATGACAGAGGTGGTATCTGGTGGCTCCTCCAGCCACATTACCAATTCACAGCCAAGTAATAGAAGAAAGGGGAAGCTAACTGTCTGGAATAAGAGGATAAGGGTAATGCAGCAGAAACAGCCTAGGAAATATGAGACATTTTAATATTGTTGTAACTGCCTGCTCCGAGCATTTTTTGGCCCCATGATCACCTAAGCTTCAGACCTCCACTAAATTAACAGAGCTGCATAAACCTCTGCATGTTTCAGGTTATTTGTGTTTCCTTCCCTCTGGGGAGCACTGTTCTTTTTCTGAGAAATGCAAAGATAACCTCATGTCAGTGCGACAAACTTGGGAACTCAGCTGTGTTTTAGCCAAATCCCCAGCTGAGATTATCACCAAGTCTGAACCTGAAAGCAAGGGTAAATCTGAATTTGTATCCTTAGCTTATGCTGGAGCTCAATGCAAGCAGCCGAAAATCAATGCACTGAAGCTAAAAGCTTCGGTATCCTAAGTCCGTCCCCGTCCCCCCCCCATCCCACTCTCCCAGCTTGCTCCTGTTTTTTTCTCTCTTCTTTGGCTCTGAGCAGTACTTTTCGATCAGTAACATACTGGTGTCACAAAAGGCTGTATATCCTCACCAGTAACCCTGAGGACACTCATTAACCTAAGGAATTCATTTTAGATCTTGTCCATTATGCAAATAAAAGATATAATTTGTTCTCTTTTTCCGTGCAGCATTATTGATTTATGCAACTCCAGGTTACTCTCAATAACAGAGTTTTTAATTAGGGAAAAAAAAAGGAAAACAAAATAAATTCCTAAAATCCTCTCAAGCTTCTATTTCTGACCAGAAATGAAAAATCTGGAAAAGACCTATTTCTTGCATTACTGCAATATTAAGTCAAATTTCTAGGCCTTTTAGTAATATGTAACAAGTTCAAAAGTGCCTCATTTCCTAGTGAGACAAACAACACTGTTCTAGATTTTCATCCCCAGAATGAAGCCCTCTCCTCCCCAAAACATGAATGTTGTCTGCAGACTTAAATACGTCATTTTTGATCCCTCAACAGCGAGAAAAGAAACCTGAAATTCGCTAAGTTAAAACACTAATACTTTCCTTAATTAAGCTTTAAAGAAAATCATATGGTTATTTCTTGTAGTTAATTTATTCTAAACAATATTATTTTACTTAGTCATTGAAGAAAGTGTCTAACACATATCTATAACTGTGCAAATCTGTTCTGTAGGTGCATCAACCGTCTTACTAGGAAAAAAGGCTTTAACCATCTTCAAGTTAAACAAATAAAATTTAAAAAAGATCTGAACCCATATAAGCTGTTTAAGACCTGGTCATATTTCACATTATGATGTCAGCTATTCTGTACATTGTACTACCTGGTCTGGAGACACCTAAACTTTCTGACAAAGACATTCCAGCCCTTTAGCAAATAAATATGGCTGAAGTCATTCTGGTCACTTAAATGCATCAGTTGATACTACATTGCTCTAACAGAGTGTTATGCAGGTACTGCTGCATGTTTACATGCCTAAGAAATTTACTATTTTTTAAAGTGCTTGTCAGATTCTCATCATTAAAAATTTGGCATTCAACACCATAAATATATAAATAAATAAAATCCCTAAAGCATACTACTATATCTAAGTAGTAACATTTTCACATATATCTATATTGAAAAAAAAATAAAGTCAAAATAATTTTTTTTTGCCTTGCAAAAATACTCCTCCCCCCAGTGCAGAATAGTTTGGTTTTTTTTTAAAGGAGAATTTAGCAATCTTGACACAGATGTGAGAAATTCACTTAGAGAGGATCAAATAAGAAAATGCAAATGCCTAATATGGAACTACGTGAAATTAAAAATATGCTGCACTGAAATAAGAAAGAGATAATATAGTATTATGAATATGATCTAATAGCCTCCCGAGTCCATTTTTACAGTCATGTTGCAATGCTCCTTAACTCCCTGTTAGCTTTCCTACTTAACTTCCTGAGTGACAGGTAAGGGAGCTGGAATGGATAAATGAGGGAATGCTGCACTTTTGCGGTAATGTGACTGCAGTTAAACTGAATTTTTCACAATAAAGTAAGCAATGGAAAAGACCTGAGGGGTTGTGAAATACCATCTTCAGAGATACTCAGAATTTCACTTGGAAATGGGCAAAGTGGCCTCTAGAAACCCTTCCACACTATTCTGTGATTCCATGTACTTTGGGGTTTAAAATCTAAAATAAAAACAAAAACAAACAAAAAAAAAAGAACCAGTTCATTGAAAGATTAGCATTTGCCTGTTTGGACAATTATGCCTTAAACCAAGCAAATCTGAATGCAATCAGACACACTTAACTGGGAGCACCCCTTGGACAGGCTGCCAGTGCTCAAGACAGAAGCCTATTCACCTGCCAGCAAAAGAGCTCTCGCTAACAACAGCATTTTTGCCAAGGCATCCAAGAGCTGCTCTTCAAAGTATGCCTGCCACCTGCTCTCCTTTTGCATGTTGTTTCAAGTTTAAACATAGAATCATAGAATCAACTAGGTTAGTAAAGACCTTTACATCTCTTGAAGTATAATTTTTCACCACAAGAACACAAAAATATCACACACCCCTTTAGAGCAGCTTTCAGAATGCATAAATTGCATCACCGGGGCTCTGAAACATTTTCCAAATCATTTTCTCTGTATCAGTGGGAGTTCACTCAACCCTTCAGTTTAATAGTTCCTTTTACGAGGGTTCACATTTAATGTGGTTGCTGTTACATCAGTTAGCTAATGAGTATGGCAGTCTAGAAGAATGGCATGCAAGATGTTGCTATCCACCCGTGTGCAAATTGTTTAGACAAGTGAAACTGCCCTATATATGTACCTCCATCCACACTGGGCACTATGTATCTCTTGGACTTACCTCCAACATCGATTTCAAAAAGCACCAGCCAGAGAAGAGGAAAAAGGCCAAATGCATGAAGCGGTTCCTGTTGGCCGCATCCCCAGAAATGTTTTATTGACGTTTCATGCACTAAGATGCTGGCAGGCTTACAAATGGCAAGTACTGAAGGACACACCATTGCGATACAAGTATGATAGCAAAGAGATGGACTAATAGGCTCCCAAGCACCATCTGATTACTTTGGCTATGAGAGGTATCTCCATGAATCATAAGCTCTAAGAATGCAAACCTCAGCTTCCTGAAACCTGCATGTCAAACTGCTTTAAATAAATAAATAATAAATAAATAAATAAAACCCACGAAACCAAGCTTTACCTATAATTGATCAAAACAATATAGACAGACTTTGCTGAAGAGGATTGCCTACCTCTGAGCACTTTGGTTATTGATGTCAAGAATATCACTTACCTGTATTGGAGTTATACTGTTCTCTATCACATAAACCTATCACAAAGATTCTTACTAGGGAAAGCTAATCAGTCACAGCAAGAATCTGTTTGTGTTTGAATAAGGCAACTGAAAGCTCAAAACCAGTTATCAGGTAACATCAAACACAGCCAACATATTAACCAGTCACTTGCCTTATTCTCGAGGCCTGTGAAATATTCAGTTTTACTGCAGGAAAAAAGAAACTAGCAATGCAATCTTTTCATCTGCCTGTGCTTTCTTTCTGAGATTTAATCCTGCATATAGATACACAATATTATTCCCAACCAAGCTATCTGTTTTGCATCATAAAATGAACCATTCCCTATTTGAAGAGGCTGTCAGTTATCTGTGTTTTGTTAAGCATAAAGCAATACTTGCTATTTCAAATCCCACACAGCTAACAGTCACTTCTTAGGAATCTGAATAAAATGACTTGAATTATTTAGAATAGCAAGTAGATTCGATTATCCCACTGTTCCATTTCTACAATTAAATCAAGATAAGAAATGAGCTTTCATTTAAGTAGATGCTAATGTTTGACCCTGATTTAAACTCAGGTAGACTCAAACCCTGCTTCTTTAAAGAATGAATTATGATAGTCCTACATAAAGGAAGTGAAAAATAGGGTAATCTGAAAAGCATTTTAGGAACAAGAGATTAGATACTCCAAGCAGACAGGAAATGTTTAAGCGGAATATAAAACTTAGTTGAAGCAAAGTTTTATTGGTATGGGCCTGCCAGAGAATACATCTTAGATAAAGCTGACTGTGAATGTTAATAACTGCTGTATACATAGCCTAGAATTAATACAAGTGTTTCCTGAAAATGATTCGGTTGACTGAGAGATATACTGGTTTTTTTAGTCAGGTATTTACTCTTTTCATTCACAATTTGAGACATAAGATATCCTTGTATGCTTCTTCAGCATAATACTTTATTTCCTTTTAAATTTCTCATTTCCCCATAATCAGTATAGCAGATCACAGCACAATGGCTACTCCGTGTGCTCAAAGTAGAAGTAATCATTTACAAAGGCTTTTTTCCTCCAGCCTTTAAATCTTAATCTTTAAAAGCACAATATATTAGAATGTATTATTTCAGAGAGAAAAATCTCCTAGAGACATCCACCCCATCATAAATGTAAGATAGGATTATTAATTCATTATAAAGAGATTAGGCAAACTGGAATAAGACCTGTCCACACCTGACCAGGGATGTGTAATAACAAAACCTTAAGAGAAAACATCATGGCACCAGAAAACAAAACCTTAAAGCAGTTCTGAAATTCTCCATTATAAACTGAGGTTACGTTTAAAAGCAATAATACTGTGAACAAGAAGCTGTCTGCAACTTGTACTTTGAAAGTGTTAATATTTGAGACACACTTATCTCTAAAGCACCCTTTTTTCTGAAAACAAAATGCAGTTTTGCTTTATGTGTTACCATCCAAAATGAGGACAATATGAACCTAACTGTCTCAAAAGCTAAAGCAGAGATTTCAAAAGACAAACACAGCACTCAGAGTCAAATTTGGTGGACAACTTTTCACTAATCATTTTGATGTATGCAAAGGATTGCACTGTTATGTCAAATTTGTTTAAGCCACTTCTACAAAGCAACTTAACTTTTTTGACTGCCTTTAGACATTCATGCTACAAGTCCAGACCAGTTTTCAACTAACCATTTGATGTTATCCATGTGCAAACAGCACATGGTGTCCCAGCAAAGATCCTTGAAAAAAACAAACTCTTCAAAAGTTTTCATATGTTATCTTCAAGACACCTACTGGACCTATAAGCATGTTTTAAAAGAATCTCTAAAAGCATAAGCAACTGTATTCTGCAATGTCAATATGTTCAGGAGTAAAGATTACTTGGGTAGAAAATTAGATTCCTCAGAGGATAGCAGTAGTGGCCCTGAAACAAAATCACAGAACCACCAAGGAAGCAAGCCAGCTCTCTTCTCAGAGCTACCTTTTCTAACACACCTGTAAATAACAAACATAAACAACAGCTTGACACAGGAAAGCATTGCAATGCTTATACAAATTTTCTATGGGGAGTATATGATAGAACAAACTATATGTTAACAGATTAGTCACATTGCTAAGTGCTTTGCTGGAGAACACTCTGGTCCACTGGTGGAACTAGAGGGAATAGCCCAGGTTCAATGTTTATCTAATAAAACAGAGTGCCATGATTTTTATAACATAACTTTCCTGGATGCAGGCAAAAATAAATCCCTCTTATAAAAATAAAAAAAAACAAAGATAGGTAAATATAGTACAGTAACTGCCAGGGGAAGTAGATCTTTAGCACCAGGGAGTTGAGAAGGAAGATGAGTGGCAATGAATAACAAATAACCCTAACTTACCCCAATTAGAGGTAAAAATAAATTTTTCCAGTCTAGAAGACATGCTTGTGTCCTGTGTTATTACTTTTTGTACACAAGTGTGACATTTTGGAGACTATGCCCATGTTGACTTCTCCATTCCACAATTCCACTCAATTTGGGAAATAATCTTCAGTATATATTGAAGCATTCATTCTGTAGCAGCAGCTTGACACTCAGGCAGAAATCATGTCTGGAAAACACTAACAGAGAGATCAATGCCCACAGGTAGTGAATGGCTTAACCCCAGAGAAAGAATGGATTTGCTACCAGAAAAGCCATTAACTTTTCGGTGACTTTCTTCATAGAAACTTGTCTGAGTAAGAGTCTGGGATTCCTGCTGTGCATGAACAAATATGAAATCTGCAGTTTCTTTTGCTGCCAGTCCAAACTCAGCACTGTAAAATCAGTTTTCATGGTAATTCTTTTTAAGCCGAAGAATTTGGTTCACAGCTGAAAACAAAAGCCTGGCAGGAGGAAATGCAGAGAAACCAGATCCAGGTATCAGCTTCTGGGCAGCCTTGCAGCTCTCCTGAGAGATAAGAGAGTGAAGCCAGCTCTCAGCACAGCTTGACACATCACAACCACACATACAGGAGGCCATCCCAACAGTGAAGAAGCTAGGAGTACAGCAGCCATGTGCCAAGGAAGGGACAGTGGGCAGGAAAGTCTGGTCTGAACATATGTATCTCCTCTTGGAGAACCTGACCTGGTAACAGAGATTGTGCTTGGATACTGGACCTGCCCATTGCTGCCCAGAAAATTACACAGCTGCTCTTGTAAAAAACATCATGCTTTGGAAGAAATGCCTCTTGAGGCACTTGTATGAGGAAGAAACTGCCTGAAACTCTCTTGAGCTTTCACCATCTTTATATCTAGTTTCAACTAGGATGTACACTTGCTTTCATTTCTTCCATCCTCGTCAATGCAAATGATACTCTATTTATAGTGTTCCTCAGGGCACTAGGGTCTGTAAAACTGTTAACATTTGGATAGTTGATTAGCCAAAATACAAGGTACTGTATGAAAGAGGTTCAAAATTATATGTTTACCATCCTATGCTCATAGCATACTTCAAAACTCTCATTTGAAATGGCATGCAAATCAAGTTTCAGTGTCTGGAGTGCTCAATCTAAGTAATCTATTTCACCAATTTCAAAAGTCAATGCTCTGTGTTTTACCACATATTAAGTAAATCTCCCTGCTATATATCCCTTATAAAGATTTAAGCTCATGTCTTGAAAAGTACTAGTGCTAAAAAAAGAGGGGACACCTACCGGATAAAGAAATGATTAGAGCAATAAAAGTTCAGGCAATCATTCTCTCTCGGCCTTTTCAATTATGCCAGGTTTGGGAAGAAGGGATTTAACCATTCCTCCAGTGGTCCATTCTGCTTATAAGGCAGACACAGCAAGTTATTAATACTGAGAAGGAGATATATAATACCTACAACACATACTCTGATGCACCTGGAAAATAACTGTTTTTTGCTTTATGTTTAAGCTTCCATGCAACTATGCAATTCTTACCAAAAAATGGCCCAGCTTTATCCTCAACACCGTATAAATGCGAAAAGGCTTGTCAAGTCCAAAGCCAAGCCCTTCCTTGGACATGTATTGTGAAAATTACAGCAATAATTATAAAAAATACATATCTAATAACCATGTTTTCCCCTTACCCTAATTTACAGAGTGCAGTTTCCCAGGCAACAGACTAGTCCACAGATTCTGCAGATCTCTGAACATTTTTCACTTGAAAATACAAACAATTTAAACTGAACTTATGTCAGCTGACCTGGGTTTGCTTTTCTGAGTCGCCTGGCATAAACTGCTCAGTAGTAATCTCCATGCTTGCTGTGATGCATATTTTCAATGTTCAAATCCAATATACTAATGAACTTTGATTTTCCAAAGCAGTAGAAAACTTTCTCTGTTTAAAAAGAAAAAAAAAGTATAAAAATGGGTGCACACAGGTTTGTGAATCCCTCTCACTCCCTGCTTCCTCACTGCTTACCTAAGCACAGACAGAAAGTAAGAATCATTCACAAAACCCAGGTCTGATGCATCTTAAGAACCTTTTGGACTGAATGGAATCAATTCTGCTTATCTATATTACTAGTGAAACAAAAAAGCCAACAAAATGGGTATTTCTGGCATTACGCATCTTCATAAGACTTAGGCTTTACTAAACATTACAAATATGAAGAAGCAGCAATTTAGTAACTCTAGCATTACTGTGTTCAAATAGAACCAATGTCAAAAAGGAAAATGAGCTAGTTCGGTTAATTGTGCCTTCATTGCTGTAAAGCCAACCTGAGAAGCAAGGAACCCGTTACCTGCAAACACATGCACAAACATATCTCTGCTTCCAAGCTGTCCTTTGTGAAGAGTCTGAGACAACAGACTCATCTACAGGTCAACAGTAAGGACCCTTACCACTGCATGCTTATTTCTCTGTTGCGGTAAGTACACATCATAAACAAATGTAAGGAGCAATGTAAAAGCTAGTTATGTCTTGTTATTTTTGGGTTATTAGTTGTTTGTTTGGCTTTTTTTTTAATTTATCAGGACTGATATAAACTACACCCCTTGAAGCCCAATGGCATATTTCTTCTTAGAGTGATCATGTATCTTCTTCGCAGTCACTGAAGGCAGTGCAACAATCAACGTCAGACTTCACAGCAGTGAGATTCCCTTTGGCTCTGTAGGCTGCTATCTGTCTGCAAGCACTACACATATGGAAAATAAGTTCACAAACTGAAGTCAATTTACACGATCCAAGATTTCAGCAGAACACTTAACATGAATTTCTCTTACAGATCATTTACACACAGTCTTTGACGTAAAATTTCTCTATGCAAAATTGTTATATATAGCATGACTGAATACTCACTTTTAGGTCGTAAGTCATGCATATAAAATCATAACTCTTGTGCTATACACTACTGCCTATTTGAAAATACTGATTTACTATAAAACAGAAACCCAGTAAAGACAATATGAAATACGTCTTTTTTTCCCCTCTCTTTTCCTGATTTATTCAGTTTGCTATCATACAAATAAACGGATTTATCTTCATTATCTTTTTTCTTTGTCCAGATAAGTGTAAATATAAGCTAAGTTCTGATACCTGGGATCATATCTGGATTCATCATCAGCATAGAATCTTAGAATAGTTAGGGTTGGAAAGGACCTTAAGATCATCTAGTTCCAACCCCCTACCATGCCACCCAAGGCTATGTCCAACCTCCCCGCCAGGGGCACGGACACCTCCCACTAAACCATGCCACCCAAGGCTACCCCAAAATAAAACCTCTAAGTCTGGCCTGAAAAATATATTAAGATTCCTGAAGCTGCCATCTGAGGAGAAACTGTGCATCTCAAAATAAGTCTGTATAGTTTCAATGGGTCTAAGTCGGAGCAATATTTATATATTAACTCGACAACTGATTAGGTTGTATGAATTGGAGGAAATCCAACTAATGCCCTTGCATTTTCTGGCTATGAAAGGATAACAGAAGCAAAAAATTTCCTTACTTACTAGCCTCCATGCTAAGTCAATCACACTGTACATACTGAATGATTCTTGTTTAGAAATAAGGTATTTCAGAAGTATTTAAACTTTTAATAAGTTGTTCTTCAACTAAGTTGAAAAAACAATATGAGAGATATTTGTTTTAGTAAAGCACAATGTCTGTTCTTTTGTGTGCAAACAGAGACCAGCAATAAAGACAATAAAGCATTCCCCTAACTCCTTTTATAGTTAGTAATGGATTTTTCCCAGTGTAATACACATTTAGACCAAAAGGTTACCAAAGAGTTAAAGGCACAACAGCAATTAATGAATCAAATCAGAAATGTTAGCACATCAAGGTGGAAAGAGTGTGAACTTCCTCTGCTCATTCTGAGTTTCTACTGCTGCAGAGTTTCAGTTTTTCCACTTTCTCTTTTTTCTCATTTTCAGGTTTCCAGCCCTGAGAATTATAAGAACACAAAAAATTTAGCATAGGATGACATTACACTGTTTCTAATGCAACCTCTTGTGTACGTCACATCCATCTATGTTTTCCAACAGCTGTTTTAGTTTTAGCAACATCTATTTGGATTATCAGAAACTAAATTTATTAAAACTCAAATTACAATGTCGATTCAATTTGATCATCAATAGGCATTTTGCAAAAAGAAAATAATGAATGATAAAGAATTTGTGGAAGACCTCTCAAGTCTGAATCTCCTCTGCTTATCTGCCAAGTAGCCGAGAGTATAAAGCAGTATCAAAAATGAAAAGGAAGGGAATCCTATCTACAGGTGCAGTTGCATATAACATCTATTACTCTCTACAAGAGGAAGAACTACTGACAAATACTGGCATTTGGGAACTAAAACAAAAATGAGACCCTGGAAGGCCACTGAGGATAAAAAGCTAATTAACAAAAAATGAAAAACAAGAAATTAACAGTTTATGGAGTCAGAGAAGCCCAATGAAGCCATATTCTGCAAATCTGGGAACTGCAAGAAATGGATCAATGTGAAATATGGATCAAATCCACAATATAAGCAGCTTGTCTGCCAAGTACATAAAAGCTCTCAACAGCCACAAAATTTAAAAATCAGTAATTATTTCTTTTTATCCTTTTAGCTATTGTCACCTCATGTGAAGGAGTCTGTCAAACTCAGCCATTCTCTAAGGAGGAGCTTAACTTCCTCATTCATTTTGATGGACTCTTTTAAGCCCTATTCAGATCAATATCACCTGCTGCAGCATTTATGATCACACTAGCAGTGGCAATCTCAGTATGACACCGAGCAGCTAATGCACCATTCCTGTTCCAACACATTCACATCCTGTGAACAAATGCTAACATAGCAAACACCATGATGACTGCTCAGCACTCTTAGAGGAACTTCATGGGCACCAATGTCCTGAGAATTTGGCAGGCAGGGAGGCAATCTGCTGTTTACACTACATGGCACATGTATGAAACACTTCTACATTGGTGATGAATCTAGCAAAGAAGGTCCCAGCTGTTAAGCAGACGAGTATCAGCTGTCATACTCACCCAAAATCTGCATGTGTCTCCACCTCCCTGGATGAATGTACTAACATACCTTCCTCAGGCATCCACTAACTCCAGTGGCTTGTCTGAGACACTTCTTAATGCCTTTAAAAGCTTTCCCCCTCATTCTCAAACAGCTAACCACTCTTCTGCAGGGAAATACTTATGAACTAGGCAAAGGAACCATAGAAAACAGTTTCATGATTTCAAGACATGCATACAGATACAATAGCCAATGTCTCAGGGATAACCCTAACCTCACCGCCTAGGCACTGCAGTCTATCACCCCCACACTGTTTCTACTTCACATCCACTCAGCACAGACCACATGGTGTCAGTCTGTTTTCAGTATGCTGTGCATTTCAGCAGTAGAGTGATGTAAAATGGTAAGTCATATCTGATTGTGAGAAATAAAGGTCCTATCCATACATATTGGAGATTTTTTGTTACTGTTCAGTGTCTTTTTTTTTTTTTTATTTAAGAAATATACTAAATTTTATTAAGTCCTTTGAAATTCTCTGAAAAGTTGTATATTGGCAGTCATAATTCTACTTCTTTTTCTACCAAAAATAATAATAGAGTTGCTGGAGACCCAGAATTCTCTCTGAAAAGTATCAAAATGACAGTATTTGCTGGGCAAATACTCAGAACCTTTCTCTTCTAAGCCAGAATATTCCTCAAAACATCATGAATTACTTCACATATTACTCGGAAGCTCTGTGGCTCTCTGTATTCATGTGAGACCTCTCCTACTCTCAATCAAATTTCCATTTCATTGTCGAATATTAAGCCTAATTATTACAACATGGTAACTGAGACAGAACCCAATGTTGAAGCAAGGTGTATAAAGCCTATCTGGAACAGAGAAGAATGGTAGAGCAGAGAACTGAACTTGGCTCATCCATGTCCTAGAAGCAGCTTTAGTCACTTGGCTGAGGTGAGAGGAAAGCACTGTAACTCCAAGCCAGCAAATGAGACCCCCCCATAGGAATGTGGATCTTAAACTCCCACATCTTCCTGATAAGCATACTGCTGGGAAATAATCCAGATTCATTTTCTCCATTTTCATGAAGGGAGGGAGAAAAGGTTAAAATTCAATTTTACAGCCATATAGAAAATAATGAACTTTTATACCTTGAAGATTTTTAGTAAGAGAATTACTATCATCCATTTGTAATCATCAGCATTCCTAAAACTAATTTGTGATAAAGAACTAAAAATTACCTACTTTGCCAAGGCCATTTAACCTTCTTCACGTAAACTAACCTGAAACACAGGGCAATCTTAATCCTATATTTGCATCTCACTCTTAGTTCGTTATACTGTTCATACTACTCCGATATATTTCACTGATGACTCAAAGTGCTCCTTTAAACAGATATATCATCAGCTGGACGCTAAAGACACTTTCATTCTTCTCCCCCAGACTCTTTTTACCTGTCCAAACATGCACTCTGCTCCCCTGCCTCCCTGGCCTTAGTCTCACTCTTCCAAAACATTCACTCATCTCAGGAGTTTGCAAAGTAAAAATAACAAGCTACAGTCTGCTAATAGTCTTGGCCGCCAGCTCCTAACAACCTCTCCTGGCTCTCCTCACACCCGCTTTCCCTGCTGCTCGTGAGATCCAATGACTCATTGCCGAGAAAAGCAGCCTCTTCCTCTAACACCGGCTGCTCTCAAAATCAGCAACAATCTGCAAACTGGAACTAATATCATCTCTCTTTCACAGGATGAATCAGTGTTTTCTGGCCAGCCCAACTGCATTTTTCAAGCTCTATTAAGATTTTGATTGTGTCATTCCCACTCCCCTCACTCTTAAAAATCACAAACACAAGTAAACCTTGTTTTCAACTAACAGTGAGCAAATCTTCATTTTTATAGTACTAACATGCAAGTTTTACAGCTGGGGCAAAATAAAGCAAAAAAATCTCAACAACCTCATCAGTTTCTTCTAAATCCATGTATTCTCATGACACTACATACCTTAGAAATGTAAGTTATTTTCTTAATGTTTTGGTAGAAATAATTGCCTCCTCACTGACAACTTGTCAGGTTCCAGAATGACGCAATATGAGAAGATGGAGATATAATCTTACAGGTTTATAGCAGAAAAACTCCTCACAGACCCTTAACTAGTGCAGTGGTACTGAGTGTCACTGCAACATACAGTGATAGGGAAAGTTATGTTATCTGAATTAGAAGACTTCCCCTCTGTTCCCAATAACTTTAAAACTTATCCATAACATTAAAAAACAAAGCCACAAACCTGATTCTCACAGCCATCTTTCCTGTTCACACAGGTCCTCAGCTTCCTGGATCAGCTTTTTTGTGGTTTTGTTTTTCTTTTTTCTAGTATGTATCTCCATTCCTGGCCTTCCTCAGGGCTTCTTTACCAAACTTTTATCCTTATGATATCAAGTACATAAGCACGTTAATAAAAAAGGAGAAAAAAAGAAATGGGGGTGTGCATATGTATGTACATACATGCATATCTAACAGTTCCCGAAGTGTGTGTAAGCAGAGGATCCACCAAGTTCTCCTATGCCTTTGTAATGAGCTGTAAGAGTAGACAACTGAATATACGCAACTGATGTCTCTTCCTATATGAAATATTCGTTCAACTTAAAGGGCTACTGTTTGTTTTCAAAGGATAAAAAGCTGGTATGAAAATGCTCAGATAAAAGCAAATAGAAAAAGAAAGCTTCAGATCATAATTAGAGGCCTGATATATTCTTTTTACATTTTATACATGCACAGAAACACTCAAGATACTTTTTATACAGTGCTGCATAATGAGAATAGCCAGAAGTCTGAGAATGAGCATCCAATGAGTAATGAAAATCATAAATAGGGTACTCTACTCCAGTGTCACAGCACTGCATATGGGTGCAGTGCTCCAGAAGGTGGCCTGGGATCAAATGGCATTTGCTGCTGGCAGAGGCGACTGCTGTGCACTGCCCAACTGTGAGCCACCACTTCTGTATTGGGTGGAGGGTGGATGTACACCATTAGCATGCTGCACAAGAAGCCACTGCTGAGCGCATCCAAGTGATTATAGTGTTATTGAGCCTCGCATGCTGCATAATACAGAAAAGCTTGTGGCCAAGAAAATCACTGCTAGAAACAAATGACACTGAGACAGAGATGTCTTCTGGGGCATGGCACAGCTTGTTCTGTGCAACAGGAGGGAGAAAGGAGGTGCTTTGCACCTCTGAAGGCAGACTTCACACAGTTTAGCAAAGACTTTTACCAGTGGAAGAAGTAATACATATTCCATGGCTTGCTATATCAAAAATGCCACTGAAGGTTAATCCCTGTTTCCAGGAGAAGGCCAAGAGATGTGCATAAAAGGATTAGGCAGTAATCACAGCAGATGTAATGAAATTGACTCAGGTATTGAGCCATGATAGAGACAAAACCTAGGACCAGTGGCCAGTTAAAAAAAAAACAAAACATAGTACATGAGGCAACACATAAATGATACAGTGCTCAGAAACCTGGGAAAATGCTGCAAACCTTAAAATCATAGCTAATCCTCAGAAGACACTGAATCAGAGCTGCCCATCTTTAATGCTGGAAGTGATATATCAATAATGTGGCTTTACCTCAATTACAGAGGCATAGATTATGTGGTGGAACAAGAAACTGAAAGACCACTTTTCTCAAGCCAGCTGATTTAAGAGTCTGAGCACAGAGGTTCAAGGGACAGTGCAGAAGAATACAAGCAACTGACTAATAAACAGGAATTTGAACATCTTTTCTTGCCTACCCACAAAGTAGCAGGGAGGCAGAGCTGGCAGAGTGCGCCAGGAAAGTGTAATTGAACTTATAACATTTTTCTCATAAAAATACCTTTTCATTAAAGATCAAAACCAAAACCCTTTCTAAAACAAGGTCATTTCTGACATATCTCACAGCTGAAATAATTACTGGATTAAATTAAAAAAAAAAAAAAGAATAAAACACCCCAACCAAATTTTTTCATGCTTATTAGATAAATACAAAGACACCTTTCATTTGGGAAACGCCTGACCCCTTGCTGTCAGATAGGAGAATATTGAAAACACAGACATACGTCTTGTATTTAGCTTTTTTTCTAAGTGCTTGCTCCTGATCTCTGCTAGAAAGAGAGATTTCATCTGAGCTAGCATTGACTCAAAAATAACTTGGAAGGTGTCTCTGAGGCCTTGTATTCAAACCTCTTATTTGCAGGAAGACAATGAACAGTCAGCCATAGTGTTATCTATACAAGACAGAACTTATGGGGATAAAGAAATACACCACAACTTCCCTTAAAAGCCCCTCCCAGTGCTGTTCTTCCTTGCAAGGAAGCTTATCCTAATGTTGTGCTTGAACCTCCCAGGTTGTCCCTTGAGTCCATCAACCGTTGTTTTACCAGCTGTAACAAGATAAACTTGCCTTTATCATCTACCTGTCTTCATGCTTAGCCCTAGCTAAGCTCCCATTGCTGGAGCAGCATCAGTAATGAGTATATGTTATGTACTACTGTATTAAAAGTATGGCATACTCATGTTCTGTGAACTTTTAGCCTCTAGGAATATCACTTGTGTATGGTAACAAGCTCCAGGTTCAGACATAGCTCCAATTCAGCTGGCTTGGTACAAGGGCAAAAGATGCACATACACATGTATAAAATACTCCATGGGGAAATCCTATCAGGCTGTCTGCTCTTTGGCTTCTCTGTCAGGAAGAGTCAGACATAGCCCATAGCTAGCTTTAGGAGGCTGTGTGGCTATGGTTCTAAGCTGTGGCCCAGCAGATACACACGGCATAGTGGTGACGGAAACACAGTCCTCTTAAATTTCCAATAAAATGGCACCGAGGGTTATACTGAACAGTAAAGTAAATCCTTGATAACAATATAGTTGTACCAGAATGCAAAACCTCTTTCTTTCAAGCATTATGATTAGTGTTAGGTTTATATGCAAGTAAGTCAAGAATAGGTAACTCCCATGCTTATAGTTGAACAGCAAAACTTGCTGGACCACATCCCAAGTACCCCCTTTATTATCGCCATATCTCAGAATTATGATTACCAATTCAAACAGCTCAGACTCTCCATGCTATTGTATTTCTTGCTATGCCAAGTAGAATGTTTTTCCTATTAATTTTAGCAGGTGTTTTGATTTATTCTTTATAGTATATTTTGTTAAAGCTTTTCACACTGGCATCTAGGCAGATGGCCAACTTGAAAACTAAACTTTTATAGAAGAATTAAAAGAACAGTCAGGCAAATGGGTTCTTCACAGCTGGGAAGCTGTTACGGTATGGTATATTTATAGTATATAAAGCATACTTGTGAACAGAACAGATGGTAACTCAAGAATTTACCTGAATTTGGATTTTGTGCTGAAATTCTGTAGAAACTTGCAAATTTAACATTTGACAATTTTATTCTTTCAATCTCTTCATTTCCTTTTCTAACATCACACATAGAGGTTTTCTGAAGTGGTACATTTATAAGCTCTTAAAACTAAATATTTTTGAAAAGTTAAGCAATAATTTTAAACCTCTAATGAATCCAGTAGGTCATCAGTCTTCATACAGTCAATGTTAGGAGCAGCTGCAGTCTCTCCCGCAGATGTGATATAATACTTTTTAAACTCACAGCTTCCTATATATGCAAGTATGATAAGCGTACTACCTCATCACCTATGCATCTCATAAGCAATTTAAAACCCATTCAAATTTTAAAGTTTGAGTATAGCTGGGAAAATAAGAGCAGCTCTCAGAGCACTCAAGGCTTGCTCATCCTTTCTGAGGTGACTAATAAGTTCCTACAGGAACACGAAGCCTTCTGAGATTTGCATCATGATTTATATACATGCATAGTAAGCACAAGTTTCTTTCACTAAATGATGCATTTGACACTTGCAGCACAGAAGTCTATCAGCTGAGTTCAAAGGGCAGATTTCTAATGTCCAGATGGCAGATGATCTTCATCTCCAGTCAATTTACAAGCAAAAGGATGTTGGAAATCTGCTTCACAATGATTTAACTGTGAACTGATGACCACTCACTGGAGTATTCTGTGCTTTATGGTTTCTTTACGTGGCACAGCATCACTTACAGATTACTAGATCACCTTTAACAACATTTTAAGAGCCACACTGTGGATATTTGAGGTTGATGTAAACAATTCCTTATGTGTGACATCTAGCAAAGTATGCTCTCTTAAAAAGTAAAAAGTGTTAAGCACAAAATTAAATAGAAAAGTTAAAGCGCTTTTATAAAAAATTATCTTGGTTACATACAAAATAGCTAATCTACCATCTTTTGATAATTTGCTAGCTAAGATTTATGGTTCAATATTCTAAATGGGTGTACCTCAGGCTTTTAAGCAAGCACAAATACAGATCAGTATATTGAAGATCACATAACATTTGTTTGTTCCGTTTTGCATATAATAAAGTATTCCTTACAAATTTTCTCCAGAGGTACCCATGAGTCTTTACTGTGGAGCCACAGAGTCTGATTAAATGTAAGAAAGTATATTGTATTTACCTCTTGATTCTCAAATGGTTACACATCCAGAAGGTTCAGCCTAACAAGATAGCTCTAAACTCCTATAATTTAGCCTTTGGTTGTTGGATCAACAGCAGTAGTATTCAATTTATTGCATAACTCAGTCAGCTAACCTGCACAAAAAAGCTGACATGCAGGTAATTTGCAAAATATAAGCTTTCTTTTTGCCTGGGTATTTTTGGCCATGAAATCTAATTAATATTAGGATTGAGGAAAAAGCTATCAATACTGTTATCACATGGCTACTTGAGTTTACACTTCTATAGTGGCAACTCATGTTCTTGTGCTGGGGAGCCAGGGATGGGCTATATGTCACATGCAGCAAGTTCCCTTTGAGACACCTACCTCCTCCAAAAAGCTTTCCAAGGAGGCTATGTATCTTTGTCTTCATAGTCTCCCAATAAACATTTTCCTTCCAGTTAGTTATATATCCTATGAGGCTTGATTATACTGTAGTGCACTGAAAATAAGTCAAGATAGCTGCACAAATTTTTGTTCCTGACAAGCTTTCTTGAAGTTCACATATATTAAACAACCTAGGTATGAATACTGACAGAAGTGCAGTCCTCTTCTTAATGCCTGATCATTCTAGAAATACCTTATTGCTCTATTTAATTATTTCAATGCTGCTGCTAGGGCAGCTAGCATGTGTTATTCATCAAAATTGGTTTAAATATATAGCAGTTTAAATATGGCCTTTGATTATGAAACCTCTCATGTGTAAGCATGGGAGAGAATGCAAAGTAACCAGAAAGATGTAACTCACTTACTTTTAGTCCTGTCCCAAAAATTAAGTTTTATTTTGCAATGAGACTGGGATCAGAATGGAGTTGAGACCTGGAGCTAAATTCTCCTTAGAGTCATTTAAATTCTAAAATTAGTTTCAGATTTTTATTTCAAACATTAGCATTTTAAATCCTTTTTTTTTTTCCCAGAATTCATTAATTCAACTCCATGAAATAGGAAATTGCTACCTGGGAAAAAAACCTGAAATCATCTCAAACTTTCTGTTCTCTCCTGACTCACTAAGGTGAAGCTTTGGCTTTATATTCTTCTTAGCACAGACCAAAGTGAAGAAAAAAAACACCCAAAACCAAAAAACAACAAAACCCTCACATACCTTAAGGAAACAAACAAACAAACAAGAGCAAGTAAAACCAAACTCAACCTCTGATATTTCCACTGAAATCACTTGGGGCCACATTCAACAAAGGACTGAAGGACTTAAAAGGCAAGTGCTCCAGGGCTTTTCTTTTCAAGGTCTGACTATGTTGTGAAGGTAGTAGGTCACATTAGGTACAGAGAAGTAGGAAAGCAAGTGCCTTACACAGGGTATGCAGCAGCCCAGCTGCTGAGATAGAAGCTACCAAAAACCTACCCCTAATCACTGGGAAACAGAGAGATGAGCACTTTCAATCCTTCAGCTATCTGCCTAGGACAACAAATGCAACTAGTTTCTCTTCCCATGCTTTGGAGCAGTGTAAGAGCTGTGGTCTTACCCACAAAGACCTGGGTCCAATTGCCTGTGTTCCTCTCCCTGGCCAGCAGCCTGCTCTCCAGCCCTGGTTCAGGCACTTCGTACAGCATCAGACTTCTCAGCCCGTTCAGGCACTTCGTACAGCATCAGACTTCTCAGCCCGTTCAGGCACTTCGTACAGCATCAGACTTTTCAGCCCGTAGAAGTCAGTGCAATGGAAAGAAGCCTTCTGGAGCTTTCAGTCCTCTCAGGCTCAGATATAACCTGTAGCACATGCTGAAACCTCTGCCCAGCACAGGTGTGTGTCTGTATGTACCCCAGCATAAGTAATAAATGTCCTTGAGAAAACCAAATCTCAACCAGGAGAGCTCAGTGAAGCCTAGGAGCATCAGAGCAAGGAGTAAATGGGGCCTAAATTTGAAACTAAAGTTCTGAAAAACCCTTTTAATTTATTCCCTCATCTCCAAATCCTGTCCCAGAAATAGCTGCTCATGCCTCACTGGCACTGGTCTCAAGGGCCAGAGTCTAATCATCTTTACTTAACTTGAGAGTATTTTTCATGGTGGGAGTTCACCAATACTATCTGCAGTGGGAAGTACTACTCAAAGTGAGCAATGGTGGCAGAATCTATTCCAGAGGAAGAAAGGGAAAAAATAAAATCTAATGCAAACACTGGAAAATTTAACATGGGCATTTTTTAGCATCAGAAAATTCTGGAGGCTTCCAAATAAACTCATAATTCAGAAGCATTTGAGAGACAGCAATGCATCAATAATAGATTTTTGGTAGGTTATATCCTCAAAAGAAGGCAGATGGTATAGCAGACAAAATAAAGTTGTCGGTGGCCTAATACATTCCAAGTGGTTTGTCACCTACAGCACTGCATTCTTTAAAGATATCTAATACACACACACACAAAAAAAATCTCTCAAGTGAATTTATTGACCAAAACCAGTTCCACAGAACCAATTAGTATCTTACACAAGCTGCCCTGCAAGGCTTATGAGGCCATCCATCACTTGTCCATTTAACTATTTAGCATTTCTTCCAGCAATTTGTCACACTGTCAGAGTGGTAGCATTTCAGAATAGGAGTTTTTGGCTGAAAGAAATCTAGCTCAGATAGTGCAGATATTTCTTCTTTAATAAGACTTACACAAGATTTCTGTTTATATTATTTTTAACCTTAAGCATCTTGTCTGGAAGATGAGGTTAATTCTTTGTATTTCAAAGGTTCCACATTTAAATCAGTTGCTTTATATGAGAGTTCAAAAATATCATGCAAAATGGAATTACTTCAGACTTCATCAACAATTCACAGTTCTGACATCAGAGTACCTTATCTTGCAGCTGCAGTGCTTAAATTTTTATCACTTTTCCCATCTAGTAATTTGCTTTTACATTCATTTCTGGTGACTTTCTTAATTTCACAGCACTAAATGAATCACAGAAAAGAAAAAAAAAAGTACCTTACCATTAAATGAAAGGCAAAGTATCAACATAACATTAATATGTCTACTCCTAAGGAATTTTAGATTTTTCAGCCTCTATACATGAAAAAGAAAATAAAAAGGATTGCTTCAAAGCTTCAATTACCAACCTCCAGATATTTATAAATATAAATTAACTCAAATGTATAAAAAATGAAATGCAAAAGGAAATAATTCAAGCTCAGTTATCACTAACAAGATATTTGATATCTATGATGCAGGTACAGGGAACCGTTTCAGAAGGCTGACTCTCACTTTAAAACATATCCAGAACATTTTTCCTGAGCAGGAATTAGACTAAGACAATTTCTACATTAAACAAAAGCAGCTACAATGAGTATGTCAGGCAACCTGTTAGCACCTTGTCAGAGAACTTGCAGTTCTATCACACGTGGTAGTATGTCCGCACACCTGCTATTCTGCCACCTCATAGATTGCACCAAAATGAGTTATTCAGTAACCTTTAGATTTGTTCATTGTTTCAGAAGCAGGACTCAGTTTTTAATGGCAAAAGCAAGCAGATCAGAGGTCTGCTTTCCTGATACCCTGTAGAGTTTCCTGATTTATATTTCTTATAAAGTGGCTGCAACAAAGGAGCCTGGGAATCAAATGCCATCTCTGCATCTGAATGCTGTTAAGCAGCTCCTGTGGCATTTCTCCCCGACTCTCAATGTGTGCCTGTCACTAAGCTCACTCCCAGAGACAAAACAGCAAATGTGAACTCCTCTGGGAAAGTGCATCAAGTAAAATCCTTTCTTGAAGTCCAGAAAATGCTACAGCTCAGTCAGTCATTGGGCATTCAATCAGAGTGCCCATCTCACCTTGTATACAAAAAGTTTTGCAGTGTTTGAGTGTTAGGTAGGGATAATCAAATGTTTAATATATGCAGAGAAAAGTGAGTGTCTATATGTAAAAGGCTTTGCAAATTTCACTACATAACAGGTTTTTCACTGCTCAAAAATCCCAAAGCAATCACCAGCTCTGATTTGCTGAGTAATCTTAGTGTTAAACACTTGACAGTTTTGAAGTGTATGTTTTTTTTTTTTTGTTCCTACCTATTTGTGGCTCTAATTAACATTTTCAGTCAATTACGTTGATATCTGCTAAATATTTTTGTGTCTATAGAGAATGTACTTGCCTTAGATATAGCAATAATTAAATATTGTAGAGGAAAATGGATAGAAGTAAAGAATCTGAAGGACAAACCATCCATTATCAAAGAGCAGACGCTGGGCAGTCACAGCCAAAAGGACCAGTTAGAAGAGGAGAAGGTGCACACACATGTGAGGATGCTGAGCCCAGCAAGCAAAATTGTCCACCTGCAGATCATGGATTTGTGTAACAGCTATTTACTTTCCTTGGGAAGATGGTTTGCTTGTTTGCCTTATATTTAGGAATAAAAAGCATAAAATAAACACGGAAAATTATTCAGCCACCAACACTGACATGTAAAAACCAACTAACCAAACAATAAAAAACACCAACAACACTGAAAACAAAATGTTCTAGTGTTAAACACAAGCCTGTGGGGAGAACTGTCCACAAACAGCAATCTATCAGTTCATCTAACCTCTGTCTTTAGGGAGAACTTGAAAGACCTATTAAGTAAATGAGTACCAAAGAAAGTCACCATCAAATATCATGGGCTACTTTGGGCCTGGAGGCAGTGGCAATTCCTTCTGCCAGAAACTAGAGGAATTTAAAAATTAACCAGAAGACAGGATCTTATAATATTTGCATTCCCCACTCCTCACCACTTCCCCCTGCGATAATGACACAAAAATTCTCTGCAGCTTCCAATTTACTTTTCATTCCCTTTTATAAAGAAGTTCCAGGTCAGCTCCCAGAAGTTGCAGAAAAGCTTTTGTAGGTTTAATAGTCCAGAGTTAATTGCCATTCATTTGGCAGGTTTGGTACAGAAGGCAGGTCAGAATTAATTTCTCGCTTAACCAAGGCTGAAATTCACATTCAAAGTATAAAAAGGTATAGCTGCTACTGAAGTATCATTCACAGAGAGATCACAGCAAGAACTTGTCCTGAATACAAAAAGCATCTGGGAATAAGTACTGTCTCAAACAGAAAGATGGAAGGTGAAAGCAAAAAATTAGAAATAACCCAAATTCATCATGAAGGGTCAAACCCACCTCTGCCTGCCTGTGTGTAGCTGCTGTCAGTGACAAGAGAATTGAACTCTAAACCACAGCTTCTCCATCAGCCAGCACTCCGGGCAGCTCAGTGCACAGCTGATTGGAATCACATAATCAGGTCAAAAAGGTTTCACAATGGCCTTAAATGTGGTTGCTATCAGAAAGGGGGCTCAGAGGTATAAAGATCAATTACTACTTAAGTAATGTTCAGTGAGATGCATTAATATTTCCATCAAGATGAGGAGAGGAAAGTAAGTCTGCGGAAGCAGAGGCAGGATTTCAAAATGAGTACAGCAGCACTTGCCATGAGAAATCTTCCTAGTGAAAGAAAATACAGGAAATAAAATAAAAGGGCATCTGTAAATAATTGCATGAAGCATTGAACTTCCTTGAAGAAAGGGGATGGAACTATGACAGTTGACAGAAACAAAGAAAAGCACAAATAGTGGACACAAAACCAGCGTGTCCTAGGATGCCCTATGTCAATGAAAGTATCCGAATATTCTTCTATGCATTCTTTTTATCATGCCACCTGCCTGTTCCCATCTGTGTTTTTTTTTTTGTTCCACTGTTAGACTTTTAAGGTCATTAGGAGGAAGAGGACAATTTTTTCATTGCGTCTATCACATCAGATTTAAAAAGACACATTGATTAGGCATTTCCATCCAAAACATGCAAATTTAAAAATTGTTGCTTTCCACCTGAATATAAAGACACATGATATAGACATGGTGCCTTCACTTGCACATTTTCTAGACATTTTGCCATGTCTATCCTTGTTGAGATTAGGTATTCTGGCATTGCTTTGCCTTCCTTTCTGTCCTGGATTCAGCTGATTTTCTTCCTAGTAGCTGATGAAGTGTGTTTTAGGTTTACTCTGAGAACAGTGCTGGTAACACACTGACGTTCTAGTTGTTTCTAAGTGACACAGGAAGCTGGGAGGGAGCAGACAGGAGACCTCACCCGAAGTAGCCAAAGAGGTATTTCATACCACAGCACATCATCCCCCTAGTATATAAACTGGGGGAGGGGGGTACCAGGAAGAGACCAACAGTTGATCAGGTCTGGCTATTTGTCCATGGATACAGAACAATTATATTGTGCATTACTTGTGTTTATTTTTTGGTGGTTTGGGTTTGTTTGGAGTTTTTCTGGGTTTTGTGTTTGGGTTTTTTTTTTGTATATACTGATTTGGAGTTTGTTTGTTTTTTTTCTTTTCTTTTTCCCCTTTCAGTTTTACATTCTCTTCCCTTGTAGTTTCCCTTATCATTGTTATTATTACTAGTAGTAGTAGTATATTGTGCTTTAGTTATTAAAGTATTCTTAACCTATGGGGTTTACATTCCTTCAATTCTCCTCCCCATTCCACACAGGGGGTGGAGGGAAAAAGAGGACTGAGTGAACAGCTGTGTGGTATTTAGTTACTGGCTGGGCTTAAATCATGATGCTCTCCAAGAGGCCACACTTAACATTAATCAAGTGGGCCATCACTTAAGAGCAAATCAAGCCCCCAATACATATTGTGTATCTGCCACCTCATTGATAAGAAAAAGGTTGTCCTAGACTGAAAGGTCGCTGTGTGTCAGTAAAGATCTCCAAGCTTTAAAATCCAGCATCACCATTTGTCCATACCATGTTGTTCTCTTATTCTCAGGACATCAGTGGCATTGTTACTACCAGATTGATCTTTTTACCTCCATCTACTACTGATTTTTCTGAGCTTTAATGCTTGCTTTTGCAATACAGGATCAGGCAGTGTCAAAATAATGCTAGCCTGCATAATATATTCTAACATGACATACACACATACCCTGTAAATGCAATCAGTTTTGAGACCAAAAAAAAAAGTCCCAAACATGCATACAGAAGTCAAATATGATTCTGGCCTCAAAGATTGCTTCCAGGTTTGAGTTACAATTACAGTGATATAAGTGGCATTATTCCAAAATCATCGTACTTAATAAGTGAATGGTTACCCAATATAACATGGGATGAAGAATTTACTGAAGGTGAGTACTGGTCACAGAGGAAAAACCTGGGGGAAGCACAAAAGCTTATAAACACTTTTTGTTGTAAAGTAGTTTTTACTTTTACAGTTATTCTGGCAGCTATGTGATGAGGCAGCTATATATTTTATTATATCAGAAAAATTATTCTTCTCTATTCTGCTTTTTCCCAGAAAGCTCAAGAGGCAGTCAAATTAGAACATCCAGAATAATGTGAGATTAGTTAGATTTTCAGAATTGTGCTGAAACTGTTGAAAGTGCTTGGACTTTTGTTCAACAGTTTTTTAACTGAAAAATCAAACACGTTATTCAAAGAAAAAAATCTTTTTTCTTTTTTTTTTTTAAAGATTAATCATCTTTGTTTCTCATTTAAAGTCTGGGGACATAGCCAATCTTTTCTCTGTGTTCTCAAAGGCAGATATTTCATATTAAGAAAGAAATAACAAAATTGTTCTCACGTTCTGTATATGTTGCCATGGAAGACGAGCCAGCACAAGAAAAAAAAATTAATGTTCCACATTTCTTTGGGCCACTTTTCAGTAATAACAGTAATGCAAAAACCTTTCTGGAGCTAATAGAGTCTGATCTCTTGACGGTTCATCCATGGAAAATGCTACCTACGAAGGTGTTCCTGTAATGCCAGTCTGGGTGGAAGAAGAAATTAAATTGTACAGCAAGGGAGAAATTGTACAGCTACATTTTCTGATTTCCTTTGCAACCTAACATCACTATTTACAATCACTGCAAGTTTGGAAGGTTAGTAAACCTAGGAACTTGCTTATAGAGTGGCATATCAAAGCTCTAAGCAGCATCAGTTCCATGACTCCAGATTTAATAATTTCCTTTAATAGACTGTGTAGCTAGAAGCATTTTTGTCCATGAGTGCTTTAGTATTATCCTCAGAACTTCCCTGAAAGTCTCACTCAAAGCTCATGCTTAGTTGATGCTGATAGCAATGTAAGTAGTCTCTATGGATTCTTGAAATAAAATATTTAACAAGTCTCACCTTTATATTTGACTGGTATCAAATCTTCTCTTACATATATCATCAAAATTTATAAGGGAATTTGCCTAGTTAAGGGTTACTGGATTTAGAAACTGAAAAAAACAAAGCAAAAGAATCTCAAACAAACCCACAACCAAATAAAAGAGGATTATTAGATATAAAGAACCCTGCGGATCTACTGCTCATTGCAAATATTGTCTTATACACTGCACTGTTTTGCAGAGACACTGTAGGAAAATGTGTGGGGTTTGAAAGTGAAACAGAGACAGTGGATTCCTTACAAATTGTGCATTATTTGTTGATGCATTTGTTAAACCTGTGGAGAGACTTCGAATTAGGACTTCTGGCCACAACTTTGTACAGTGCCTAGTTCAAAGGACTACAGATCACTGGCTAAGGTGACACTAACGCACAGTTATTTGTATTGTTGCTGTTTCTTGAAGAAACTCTGATAAAGAAGATGGCAGAATGATTCACTTAGCAGCTGAGGGCTTTCTTTTAAAGAACAGAACAGATAGATGGTTGTGATGAAGAGATGTGGAAAAAAATGCTCAGGAAAACTAGTAAAGTGTTGACTACAGCCTAAGTCACTTTTCTACCCATGGCAAGAACTTCTGTCTTAAATTTAGTTCTCACTATTTACATGCACATGAACTGTACACATATGCTGCAAAAGATGCCACCAAATTATTCCATTTAACAGCATCTATATTCAGGCTCCAGACGTTCTGCAGTCTCCTGAGCAAAAGAGACCATAATCCAGCAGCATCATCTCTTTGAACTATAAAAGTAGGAATTTGGGAAGAAGCCCATATTCTTTTATTCTTTTTTTATTATTCTTTTTTGTCCTGCAGCTGCACTTGGAAAACAAACCTTGCCATGAGGAATAGGTATATGCAAGAAGGGAAAGGAAATCCAGCACCAGCCCATGTGCACTTACGCAGCTCTTTCACACAGAGAAGCAAAGGAGTGACCTGGTGCCAAAGTAGCTCCAGTTGTCACCCCAGCCTACTCATTCTGCCAGTTCATGGTGACATCCTAGCCTACTTCATTAGCCAACTTTGCGTACTGTAACTGGGAAGAGCTACCTGTCACAGGCCAGTTGTACTGTTCATCCTATCAAGCACTCCTATCATCCTTCACATGCTGAGCTGGGCTGTCTCCCAGCTATGCTTTGCTTGGAGAGCAGGTGAGCACACACTTGTGGTAGGGAGGGATTGTAGCGACTGGACTACCAGACCCTCCTCCACTACCAGACCCTCCTCCAGCTTCTGTTAGAAGACCGAGAGAAGCAGCAAAACCGAATTTCCTTTCAATCTACTCCTGTGTCACTTCCACTTCTCTGAAAGCAAAGATTGCATAGCATGTCCACCACTTGACATAAGTCTGTTAAAAGAATCCAGCATGTTTTGAAAAATGCTTTTTCTCTATAGCTGAAATTACCTTCTTCTTAGAAAAAGGTTGCTGCATCAAGTAAGTGGCATGGCTTAAAATATAGAGCTAGATGTCTATGCAAACACATTCTTCAACTCTAAACCACATATGCTTTCTTCACCTGTTTTTAATAATATTATCAAGTATTAACTAGCAATGTTCAAGTGCAGCACCAGTTACTGGATTACCAGCTTGCTTTGGTATCTAGGGACACAGATATAAAATTAAGCAGAGGACATAAGGTCAACCTCAACTGTCCAAGACAGCCTTGGTCTTTTTTTCCCCTCATAAAACATACCTGGTTTTGCCAAGATTTTCTCTAGCTATAGCATATCAAAGAGCTAGAGGGGAAACAACCTCCAGCACCCCCGTGGAGACTTACAGCTAGTTTCCTCCCACTCCTGACAAACATGAAATCATGCCCTAAGGAGAAGCTTCAGAGGTCTATCCCTACTAGCGTGGGAACCTGCTGTGCAAGTGAACCAGTAGACATTTCATTTCTGAGGAAAACAGATGAAGGACCATACTAATATTATTTCATTTTCAAAAGCTTCTTACTACATGCTGAAACACCTTTCTTCATGTAATATTTAAAACACACTCTAAAGCTTATAAAATCCTTCATCAGTTAAAGAATGGTTCTGTTTATTTGGTTTTCCTCCTTCTGTACTCTTTCAGCTTTTCTCTTCCTTAGTTTTTTTGTTTCCCCTTCATTCTTTGCTAAATATTCTTCCTCACCAAAGCCATAGATGAAATTCAAAGATAGCTTGTTGCAGTCCTTTCTATTAACGAGGTTTGACTATTAGTGTGAAATATTCTTACAAATATTCACATGAACTAAACCTTCACTTCCTATGTGTATTTATGTGAACACATACAGACCACACAAAATGCAGTTAGTGATTTGACAGATACTTTTTTTTCTGCAATATCATAGGTATATTTCAAACCTAAAGCAAATCTGAGAAGAATGCATGAGATCATAAGAGATATCAAAAAACAATTATAAACTTTGTAAATAATGTGATAAGCAAATAAAAGGGAGTACAAAAGACTCCCTTTAAGAGGCACAAATACAATTTATGACAAATTTACATTACACACCTGAGCGCAGTGAAAAATCTTTAAAATACTTTTTTAAAATTAAATTACATTTCTCTAGAAGGAAGACTGTTTACTACCATGATTAATGCAGACCCTCAGTTAACGTGATTAAACAAATGAGTCATGATAGACCACTATATTTCTCCCCCCCCCAAACAAATGTAGAATTTTCTTCAAAGATGTCTTTCAAAAAAACAAACAGTATAGAATCATAGAATACTTAGGGTTGGAAAGGACGTTCAGATCGTCTAGTTCCAACCCCCCTGCCAAGGACAGGGACACCTCCCACTAAACCATGCCATCCAAGGCTCTGTCCAACCCGGCCTTGAACACCGCCAGAGATGGAGCATTCACAACTGCCCTGGGCAACCCATTCTAGTGCCTCACCACCCTTAAAGAATTTCTTCCTCATATCCAATCTAAAATTCCCCTGTTTACATTTGAACCCGTTATCTCTTGTCCTATCACTACAGTATCTTACAGTTAATTACCGTGATAATTACCATTAATTAATAATTACTGTTGTGATTTCTAGTGCATCCATGGATTTGCTTGCCTTAACTAAGATAAGGCTCCAGCCCTCAAAAAAATGGAAAAAGCAGATACCCTTAGTGTTTAATTCTATAAATACTGGTACATGGCAGGAACTTTATTAACTTTAGTTACACTGATAAACTAAGAGGAGCTTTCAGTTTGACATCAGTGAAATGGAGGGGTTTTTTACAGTACACGGACCTCCAAATGCTGTTGTCTTACAGCCCTCACTAGCTACTTTAATACTTGATCTTTCAAGTTTCCCAGGCATGAAACCAAGAATACAACACTGTGTATCTCAGTCTGATTTCTCTCTCAACAACTTGGCAGGCTCCACATCATTTGAAGTAACAAAGTTTTTCCAAGAAGCCTATGTCAGCTATCATAGCTTCCTCCTCCCTCTTAAAAGCAAAATTACAATCAAAAAGATCAAACAAATTGTGCCCTTAAACAGAATGCCTTTTTCCCTTTGGCCATGTAAAGGACGCAATCCATCTTTGTTCGCCAAAAATCCAAAAGAAAATCTGCTTTCCTATGTAGACCCCAGAGTTCAGGAACAAGCTGGCTGATAAAATTCATATGGTTGGCTGCCAGCTTTCTCCCCATGATCACAGAAGTCTAAACATGTCTGGCACTACTGTTTTCCCAAGGTTTATGTATGGACAGAAAGCACTCCTTTAAAACAAACAAAAAACACACACTAGTTGCTATGTTGTTTAAAGGGTTTTACCAAACATTATCTAATCCAAACTTCTTTGCTGCACCTCCTCATTGCCAGCACACTTCTCTTGCCATTAATTTCCTTTGACCATGCTTGAGAATATATGCCAAGCACACGTACCAACTCTTGCGTGAAAGTTTTACAACAGTTTTCCATTGATTTTTAGCTATTCCTCCTTATTATAGCAGTCATCCCACACAGCCAGAAGTCAAAGAAATAGTAGAATCATATTGAGAAGTACACAAGTAAGACATCAAGGTTTCTACTAAGCAGCAGTTTAACATCTTGGAGCAAGCAGGTGTTCAGTACTATGTAATTCCAACTTGTCCCTACCCATGCAGCCAAAGAAAGGCTTGTTGCCAGCAGGGAGATCCAGAAAATATAAGTGTGATGTTCACTTACCTGGCCAGTTCCTATGCTGACTTTATTTGCCCCTTATTTCTGACACAATTTTACAGCAATTTTAAAGTTCAGTTCATTGAACAAACAGAATTACTTGCTTTTCACCATTACACCAGGACTTGATTTCTCTTTGGCAGCTACTCTCCCCATATTACTTCTCAGGATGGCCTTCAACCAGTAACTTCAGGCCTAATACTGAGATGCCTACAAAGTCTGATCTTGGACCTCAGAGTAAAAGGTTTTTTTGACAAAATGAATGTTCACGGGAAATACTGAACAAAACCAGTTCTTGAAGTGCATTTCTTTTAGCAAAGCTCTAAATCCCTCTGGAAAACTTGCTTGATTTCCCAAAAGATCATACACTAAAACCTGAATTTCTGTTTTTCCAGGGCCTGAGACCTGCTCCTACATTGTAAAAGCATGCATCATCACCCATTTACCTCTTCCAGAGCTAACTCTACCTTCCCTTCCCATCAGCGTTGCTGGGCACTTGGATCACAGAGTTCCAGGCTCAGCTTGCTAAAAATCTGCAAATGAAAAAGGTAAATACTTTCAAAGATGACACAACAAACTCTCCAAAACTGCCTTTTTTTTTCTTCTTCCCACAACACAGAAATCTAAGCCAAAATTTTCAATCTTTTAGCAGCTTTAGGTGCAACTCAACCTGGCTAGTACCTCAGGAGCAATGTCTTTCATGATGCAGTCTGCAAATCACTCAAGGCTTGGGGATATCTGCAAGGATAACTTGAAAAGAAAACATTAAAGATTCAAGATGATTGTCAGTGGGGGCTTTAACTCACTACCCAGCCATCTGTATCTTCAGTGGAAAAGGTTCACAGATGAAAAAAGGTTGAAAAATGCAAGCCTATACAATAAAATACAAGAAAGCTGAAGTGACTTGATAACTTTGGCCCCAGATTTCAATATGTCTTTCTAGCTGCAAATGCAGTGAACTTCTCTCATTTCTCTTTGTTGAGCTATACAAACAGCTACCCCACAGCAAAGGAATGACTGCAGTTCATATACAGCTAACACTGCCTATAATGCCTTGGACTGTGGAGTGCTGTCATTCAGATGCCTGGTCCTGATGGGGTTACTCAATTTGTTAACATGTCTTGGTTTTCACACAGTCTTGCTGCTTTTGTCTAGAAATAAAAATAACATGAGGGAAGCTGAAATCCACTAGTTTCTCTTTCAGAATGAACCCTTGATGCCATCAGTCTCGGCAGATCATCCTCTCTAATTGCTAGGCTAATTAACATTAGGGGAAGCTCACCTCATCCATTCATGTGCCCCACAAGTCCCATACCCCCAGTAGGTCTCTGGCTCTATATATGCTAGGAATCAAAATACTTATAGCCCAGGTATGCACTATTTCCAAATAACTAAATCCCCAGTGTGTATTTCTGTGTATTAAAGCATGCACCAGCAGGATGAGGGGGAAAAAAGGGGATAGAATGGGGGGGGATGTGGAATTTATTGCACCATTAAAATTAAAACTACCTTCCTACCTTCCTCTTATTAACAACCCTTATATTAAGGCACCCTCTGCCCATTTTACTGCTGTGTTTACCTCCTTCTCCTGATGGCAGGGATGAAAAATAATGATAAGCCAACAAGGTTCAAGTAAAGTATCAGACTCTCTGTCATGATGGGACCCTAGTTGATGGCCCCACATTTCACAAACAAAAGGCACCAGTAGTCAGGCAACATTTAGGGTCCAGTGTGTAGCTACAGGTATGGCAGTGTCAGGTATGGATTTTAATAATATATTTGTGATAGAAATGGGAGCTTTCCTTACCAACAGAAAATAAAGATTTTGGAGTACTTTAAAGAAAGCACAAGAAGCCTACAAAGAAACTGAATCTAAAATTTACATATATGTCTGAAATGAATATTACATTAGTTTATTGAAAGGAATTCACAGATATCCCCCAGTAATAATATTGTTCTCTATAATCCAAATAGGGTTCGTGGTTTTTTTTTTCATGTAGTGCTGTGTAGCATAGTCTATATGGGAAAACGTGCTGATGAACTGATGTTTTGCCTCACTACATTCAATAATAGAACCTTAAATTGCAATAAATATTAAATTGAGTCTTCAGCATATAGGGTAGTGAGCCTGCATCAAGAACTGTAAGGCATCACTCTAACAGAGATTTAATAGATTCTTCCCTTCCCCTCATACACGTTTACTAGAAGTAGTGAAGTATTTTGGATTTCATTAGCACTAGTAACATCTTTAAAAAAGGTAATTATATAAATTTAGACTTATATTTAAATCTGGTTCCTAAAGCATCCTGCAACCAATCCCCTTCTCTCCTTTTTGATACATCAAGGAAGCAATATCAACAGCCACTAGAGAACTGTACTATATAGACTAAGGCACACAGTGATCAAGTACTATCACCTCCCTGGCTCATCAACTTTCTTCTAGTGATTGCCATATCTGATCTAATGCAGCGTTGCTATCTTCTCAATGGTTACTTCCCTATGTCAGATCTCCCAAAGGCAACACTTGTGCTGTCTGGGAGAGGCTAGGCATTTTCATAGAAGAGGGCAGAGAGGTGAGGGAAAATGACAGTCACTACTAGAAATACTGCAGTCCCAGCTGCACTGGTGATGAAGGAAGAGGATAATTTATATAACTTCTACATAAATACTTCAATTTTCAGCTTGTGATTTTTTTTCTGGGGGGGGGGGGGAAGGAGATAGGGAGGGGGGGCGAGAGGACAGCGAATAAAAAAGATGCAGACAGTTTTGCACATCTCTAACCATTATATTCGGCAAGTTTGCTCATTGATCCAGTGCCCCAATTTTCCACAGAGTGAAAAAAAAAAAAGGTTAAAAAAAGAACCAAAACAAAACCTAAACAAAAAAAAAACACCCAAAGCCAACAAAAAAAATAAACCCAGAAGCTTAAAAAAAAGGCCATAAAAAAAAAAAAAAAAAAAACACAAACAGAGGCAAACCAAAAACCAAAACACATCACCAAAAAATGTGATTTCTCAAAACCAGTACAAGGTACAGGAAAGAACATGCACTGTATTATCAAATCACTTAGGAAAGCATACTCTGCATATTAGCATCTCTACATTTTAAGAAAAACTGCAAGAATTTCTCTTTACATAAAAATATTCTTCTCTTGAACTCAAGGTACACGTTATCCACTGTATTTCCCTGGTAGCTAAACCAGACAAAGCAGCATTCCCACAACTACAAAGAGCAATGTCATAGCTTTTCTGAGGGGAATTTTTCAGCCATAAAAAAAGCAGAGGAGAGGTGCAGACAAAAGCTCTCTTCCTATATCCCTGTCCTTTTGCATACCAGTATACACAGGAGACAAAAATGCTTTGAGCAACTGGATGCTGCCACCAAAATGACACGTACAAAATTATATCCATCTCCTATGCCTATGCAGTTCTGCCAAAAGGAGGTCCTGAAAACCAGTGATGGAACGGAAAGTATTTGTCACTTAAAGTCACCATTAAGACTTTCAAATGTTAATTTAATCAACCAGAAAAGACTGGAAACATCTCTCCGCACACACAAGACAATTTAATTCTACCATGGCATAGCAACAAGCTCTATGCGGATCAGTCTGCAATGACAAGACTTACTCTGCACTCCATTGTACTCCTTGTCTGTTAGAGCCTTAGTGTATTTTCTGAAACAGTTTGAAGCCCTGGGCTAACTGACCATTCTAAGAAATACACATGCTGTGATGTACCTTTAGGTTTTAATCAGTGTTATCAAAATTAGGAATTAACTACTCAGAAAGGAGAAGGAAATGCATTGGTACATTTGTTGCATATGTTTCCCCATGTTGTTGCATGTCTGCATTATTTTGAGCATTACCTATTTAAAGAAGTTGTATGATATATAGAAGACAGCAGGTAGAGCGATTGACTGAAAGAGACCGATGTTAAATTGCCATATAGCTGTGGAAAGGATAAAAGGATTTCTCTGTCTCAAATCATTCCACACGAAAAACCCTCTCAGATCCTGCACCCTGTATCAGTTTTACACTTAAAGGTTTCAAAGTGAAAAGAAGGTATAAAGGGTAGTGTTTAAAAATAAAAATACACATTTGCACAGCTTCCCTTTTTTCTCTTTTTTTTTTAGCAAAATATTGAAGGAAAAAAAGCCTGCTTGCTCTCAGTTGGGTTTACTAAATCAGTCATGAAGGCAGCTGATCTAAAATGCATCAGCTGTCACCTGCTCAGTCTTGATTTGACAGTTCAATACCTCCTCATCTTCTGAGAATGGCAGTGCTGAGACCTGAGTAAACGGCGTCTGTATGCAAACTGTCACAGAGTTCTTGGCATATCATTAGGCCTGACCTCCATGGCTGCAGCGACAACAGGGAACATTACAGCCAGTTGTCATCAGAGGTAAAATTAATGTACAGGTCCCCAAATGCAGCCATGGGTGAGGTGAGCCCCACAAGCAGTGGCTGGTTGGTGAACTACGTAATTACAGCAAGATATTCTTACCCCTTTGGAGAATGCAAATGTCACAACTTCAAAGCACATCGCTCCACACACATCTATAGGTTTATTTTTCCCCTCAGCATTTATCTGGACCAAATATGACATCTAAATGTCAGTATACCCTAGTTTATCAGCTTTGGGCAGTAAAAAGAAACATTATACAGGGCCATGAAATGACAATATAAGACACATTCCCAAGCACTGAGAGTCAGCATCACACTCAGAGTGTTTAGAAAAGTTGTACCTGATCATTTCAGTAGCCCAGGCACACAGACCAGTGCATCATCCTTTCTCACTTTGAGATGCTGCCTCCCACCACCTGCAACCAGTGGCAGGAGCCCACATGACTGTAGCACAGAACTTTCAACAGCAAAGGAGCCTCATAAGTGCTGAGTGGTAGCCAGCAGCATGCTCCTTGACCTCCAGGACTAACTTGGCTAGACAGGCATCTTCAGAGCTGTTTCACACTTAAGAAAGCATGTTCTAAGCAGACATAAAATGGGTCCATGTTCAAAACTAATAGTAAGACACTTTTGAATTTTTGTGCTATTACTTACAACATTAACCATGTTCATGAGCTCCCGCAAAGCCTATCTGGTTTGCATTACCCAGTGAATCTCACATCCCCTCTGTATGACTATGCTGATTGCAACCTCTAACTTGCTTTAGAATGCCAAGTCTAGAAGTGCTAAAGACCCTGATTCTCCACTACTTTGAGTGCCAGATATAAGTAACTTGACTGAATAAATTACTTTTAGAGTTTCTTTGGCTAAAGCCACATGACATCAAAACCTGATCAACCAGAAAAGCTACTAGACATATTTCGATCCTGAAAGAACCTGGACTGAGTGACAGCATCTATACTGACATCTCCCAAACACTCAAGAGGCACCAAGAAGGTGTCAGATGTTCAACAGAAGGACCATTACATTTATTTTTAGGCCAATAGTATTAATCCTTTCATCCAGTTATCTTTTCACCAGTATGGCAGCGTAAAGAGCTATATAACTTTTGCCATTGTTTTCCTATTGTCTCCAGCCATCCATGGCATTGGCATTGCCAGGTCTTGGAGTGCTTTCATCTTTTTATCTTAAAAAAAAAATGGTGGTGCTTGCATTACTGTCTACCTTGAGGTTTTCATGAAAGAAATATGAATCTCAAAGTTATCTGAGAGAGCAAATAACTTCAAATAAAACACTGCATATTTCTAGGCTAAATTTCAAGGAGTTTTCGTTGTCTTTATCAGGAGGAAAAGCTGCATTTACATAACAATTTTCCTATACATCATATCCAGTAAAAATCGAATTCTGCTGTGAAAATACTGCAGTTCCTCCAGTCTACATGGAGGGTTTTGCAATCATGTCAGAGTACACTACAAGCTTCAAATAAAGAAAGTTTTGCTTACCTTATGCTTCCTCTCCCCAGTGGAAACATTTTGATAAAAAGTAACAAATTCATAATTATCATTTACATTCTTGCAGCCTTTTGAAGAAGAAATTTTGGACATTTTTCAAACCAATTAGTTGTATAAGCTAATAAAAATCACAGGTAATAAAATCTTCTCATGGCACCCGTAAGGTAAAGAATAGCAACTGAGGTCAGATTTGACGAAATTACTTGACATAGGCAGTTTCAAGGTACTTACATCCATCTCATGTTGCAGAGATCTGACAGAACTGCAAAGTGCTGTATTCTCCTCTTCCCAGATAATGAAACATTGCAGATGATCTGAGCTAAGTTCTCCCTAATTTTTTTATATTTTATGTTCACTAATCATGTGACTTGTAGATAAACAGTCCTTAAAGGTCTCTATTGGAAGCTAAACCTCAGCTAAACAATCATTTAACCAAAAAGGCATTTCTGCACAATTATTCAGGTATGAATCCTATTGGTTTAAAGCAGGTCTATAAAAAAGTAGTTTTTAAAAACCCAAGCCATATCTGCAAGAAATTACTACCTGATAGATAAATAAAGCAGCTGGTAACTCCATCTGTACAAGTCACTTGAATTTTTGTCTTTGTAGAGTGAACGATAATAAGAACTGCATTTCTTCTAAGCTTAAGAATTCTATAGTGGAAAGAATTTGATCAAAAAAACCCTCCTACTCATCAGGATGTCCCCACATAATTCATTTGTAGTCTCACTTCACACTGCCATTCATGAATTATGAGGTCATGCCTAACTGAAAAAATATTTCATCTCATGTCATCTCACTGCCATATTTCTCTACACTGGATTTCTCCACTGGTCAATCAATAGTAAAAGCAGACAAGAAGTCAAGCAGTTCAGCAGATATTTGAGCTGTTCTAAATGTCCTATTCCCTTACAAGTTTGGCAATTTCTACTGAAGAAAACACAAATAGCCCTGCAACCCACTTGCATAGTTTGCAGAACATAAAAATATCACACTTCCAGTAGAGGGCACTTTAAGTCTCTTCAGATGTTACTGGTCATTTAGCAAAATGGCTTCTTCCCCGCAGCCACTCTACCCCATTTCACGTTTCATTTTTACTGAATTTGCTACCACATTTCCCGGGGCTTAACAGTTCCTTATTTGACACACTACCACACAGGATGCTATAGAAGTTGGGTAGCAAACAACCAAAGAAACAGAGACTCCAGACAGTAGAAATTATTTTAAGGAGAAAAATAGATACGCATGTCTTAAAAGAGTTAAGGTAGGTTATTCTTTCAACCTTGGTTTGATTTGCAACAAAGTAGGTTGAGAAAAAGCAAACTGGTTAGAAGTGTGTATCAGTAACTGTGTTTTGGAAATATTCTTATTGCATTCCTCAGAGAAATGACTGCAAAGGTAAACGCTCTACAAGCACTACAATATCCATTCCTGGTTGAGTTGCAGTCCTTTGGCTGTGAGCTGTTTTCAACTTCTGTAACCATATGCTGATACGCTGCCTTCTCTTTTCTTTTTTCCCCAGAGAATAAGCATACTTCCTTAGTATTGTAGTAAGACAATTAACAGATCTTATGAGGTAGTAAACCTACATATAATAAAGACCATAAAAAGAGCCAAACATTCAAGACTCATCAGCTTACAATTTTGTCTTGTCTGTTAAAGTATCCTTCTCAACTTTTTGGACGGAAAAGAGAAAAATCTCAAAACAAAAAAAAAAAAAGTGTTATTTAACATCAGCATAAGGAGACTCACACATGTTTTACATTAATGCCACTTATTAAAAGATTAATGATTTCTTAATAATGGTTACTAACAAGCAATTCAGTAGGCTGTTTAACAGATTGCTTACAGGCACAGTAGTCTAAATGGTTTTAACACTTTTTACTGGCACTGATGAGCAATATTTACCACACAATACTCCGGAATGTCTGTAATGTCTGTTAATCATTTATAATCCTTTTATCAAGCAATATATTTAGTAAACTACTGTTTATTTTGCTAGGTGTCTCTGTATTTATCCAGTCTCCTTCAAATGAGCAAATACTTTTTTTGACATTAAAATCTTACTATTATCCTGTCTCCTTCTTAAAGATAAGTTTCAGTCTCTGGAGGAAGACTATTCTAAGTACATCACAACTTCATTTTCAGACACAAACAGCTTCAGAAAGTATCACAGAATCTGTAGAATAAAAATATAATTACAGGGTACTGAAATGAAGTTAGATGCAGCAAGTTAAAGGTATGTAATAAAGAGTTATTGTATTTATGCTTCATCTAATTACAAAATTACCACTTGAGACAGCTGTACAAATGTGACAGCTGTATAATCTCCATGCTGCACAGACAGAAATCCAAAAAGCATTCAGCTGAATTTCAGATATATGCAGTTTCTACTGCAAAGACTGCATAATGTTTTCAGCGCTGTAAGATCTTGAATAGAAGGGATCCCATGCTATATAAAATTGGTGTACATATATGTACAGTTATGCATATTTCGCATTTACAGTGCAATGGATGCAGTTTCATTTGTTACACCCAGCACCTTTTGAATTCAGGATATCACAACTTGCAGTTCTTCACTTCAGCTCCTCCTGAATGGCTGGATCATGGAGCTGCTCTGGGCAAACCCAAGCTCATATACAATCCAAACCTTCGGAGTCCAGCTGCAGCTCTGCTTTTCAGGAGTGGGACCACTGTACAAAATTTATGCCTTTCTTTTTCATATTTCAAAGGCAATTTATCAAGCTATAGCACTATACTGATAATATTTTTACCTCTTTTTCCAAATCAACACAATAGTTCATTCCTTTTTTTTCTGGTACTCATTAGTAGCCAGCCATCTACTACACACTTCTCACTATGTGAACTCTGGTGAATTTATTCTACTCAGTTCAAAGATTCAAGACAAACCTTTAGGAATAGACAGCAAATAAATTGTCGCATGGATGTTTAAGTACTTATAAAGACAGTTTAAAAATTTAGAATATATATTTGGAAGATACTTTCCAGTTCTGTAGAACTACTCAATACTGGAAAACATTTTAGATTAGGCAGAAATAAGTCTTAAGGAAAAAATAATGAGAGAATAAATGACACAAAGGCAACATGACATTGTTCTATAGCCTGGCGGTTTTGTTTTGCTTTTTTTCTAAAGCAATGCTCCTTTCATAGACAATTCTACAGGGACATTTTGACCCCATTGTGAATAATACCCTATGCCCTCAGCTGAACGTAAACATTTAAACTGTTATTACTGACAATAACAAAATTTCACCACAGAACTGCTAACGAATAGATCTATTCTGTTATAATTATGTGCTGTCATTTTTCTGTTTGGTCTTAGATTTTTCATAAGAGAAGCAGCAGGGAGTCTATCTGCAGTTTGCTTTTTACAGATTATCTTGACTGATCTAGGTTTTATCCTTCACAAAACAATTGTTTTGAATACCAATTGACTTGGTATTCAAATAATTCTTGAACAAGTACGTATGCTATTTACAGACATGTATCCAATTGTAAAATTCTGATCTGAATTAGACTTTGCAAACAGCTTATTAAATAATTGATACTAACAAATCAAAAGATGCTCAAAGAACTTTGCAATGGAGAATACTAGAACTACTTCTTCAACAGAAAAAACATGTGGTGCTTGAAGCTATGGCTCAGGTTATTGTGAGACGTAAGACACAACTCTGGCTGAGACTCAAGGAGTGGAAAAGAGTGATTGCCTTCACATTCCCTATGATCTATGTTTATATTTTTACATAGTAGGAGGAGAACAGAGAATCATGGAATGATTTGGGTTGGAAGGGACCTTCAAGATCATACGGTTCCAATCACCTGCCAGGAACCCAGGTTGCTCAAAGTCCCATCCAACCTAGTCTTGAGCACTGCCAGAGGTGGAACAGCTACAGCTTCCTTGGGCAACCTGTGCCAACCTCATAGTTAAAAGTTGCTTTCTAATATCTAAATTTACCCTCTTTGAGTTTAAAGCCATTCAATCTTGTTCTATCCCTGCATGCCCTTATGGAAACTCCTTCTCCAGCTTTCTTATAGGTCCCATTTAGGTACTGGAAGTCTGCTATCAGGTCTCCCTGGAGCCTTCTCCAGGGTGAACAACCCCAACTCTCTCAACCTGTCTTCACAGGAGAGGTGCTCCAGCCTTCTAATCATCATCCCGGGCCTCCTCTGGATTTGTTTCAACAGGTCCACATCCTGTTCATATCAGGGGCCACAGAGCTGAAGGCATTACTCCAGGTGGGGTCTCATGTGAGCAAAGAAGAGAGGCAGAATTACCTCCCTCCACATGCTGGTCATACTCCTTTTGATGCAGCTGAGGCTACAGCCAACTTTTTCTGGGCTGCAAGCACATATTTTCAGGTCATGCTGAAGTTCTTATCAATCAACACCTCCATGTCATTCTCCTCAGGGTTACTCTCAGTTCCTTTTCTGCCTAGCATGAATCTGTGTTTGGGGTTGCCTCAACCCAGATTCAGGACCCTTGTGGTTTGCTCTGGCCGGTCCCTCAAGCCTGTCAAGGTCTTTCTGGATGGCATTCGTCCCCTCCTGTGTCCTGACCACACAGCTTGCTGCTATCAGCAAACTTGCTGAGAGTGTACTCAATCCCGCTGTCCATGTTGCCAATAAAGCTGTTAAATTGCGCTGGTCCCAATACTGATCCCTGCGGAATGCCACTCCTCACGTGTCTCCATATGACACTGTCGACACTCATTAATAAAAACCAAAAGGATACCTAAAAGAAGCCACTGTCTGTGTGCTCCTAGCCCACAAGGGAGGGCAACACAGCATTACTTTTTTTTTTAAGGGGCTACTAGAATATCAGAAACCTTTAATGCTATGATTAAGTGAAAAATTGTAATGCTAGGATGACTTGCATCTCTTTACCCAAATCCATCTTTCAAATTTTGTATAATAAATGAATACTATGGCTTCAGCATTTTTGTTCATCTATCACCACGTCAGTGATTATTACAGTGTTACAAAACAAACAACAGAAAAGGTTAATTTCAAGGAAGATTTATGGCAAATGAAATGCATTCAAACTTGACCAGATAAGAATAACCAAATAAATTTTATGTTTGCTCTAACAAAACCTTTTTACAAAATACATGTTTAAACACGAGGGTTGAAGTACCACAGCATGATTGTCACTGCAAGAAGGAATAAATACCCATTAATGACATCAGAGTCAGATATATTAGTTAGATAAAAAGACATGCAGATTATCCAACTGTTATTATAGGTTACTTCTTCATAGAGTGACTTTCAAAACCGTCCAAGCTAATTCTACATGCCTGAAATAGCTTAAATGTTCTGCAATTTAAATGCAATATACTTAAAATAACCTGCAGTTTAAGAGTAGTGGGATAGGTTGGGTGGTGGTGGTGTGGGAATTCAAAGTAAATGTGTTTGTTGAATGAAGCAGTACCTCTTTTTCTTAAAGACAAAAGAACTGTCACAAAAAAAGTTCGGGGATTTTTCTTTGTCTGAGGTTTCATATTTAATACTTAAGTAAAATGATCTATTTTATATAACACCAGCATGATGATGAGAGGGTGTCAAGTATATATGTGGTCTTGAAGTCCTGAAGGCACTCACCTCACAGCCACAGTTCAGCATCTCTATGCATTTTAGCTTGGTCATTCCTGCAATTACCTGCATCCTCTCCATGTTCCAGCAAGAGCACAGACAAAGCCATGCAGCTGCTAAATTTTTTTAGGGTATTTTTGTTAGTTTGGCTTTTTAATAGTTTTCTGGAATTTCTTCTGGGAGAAAAATACTCTCCCACAAGCAAGTAGCTTGACAAGATGATGGCAAAGCCCTGGGCACATGAGACAAACCCACTGAACACTTCGCAATGGAGGATGAACACCTAGCATGGACCAACTGTGGGATTAGATAAAGATCTCAGTCATTTCCTTAGGTACCAAGCAAATATGTGCTATTAGTAGCATAATGCAGTGACAATACAGTTTGAGTTGTCCCAGGATTATTACATGTTATCAGCCGTGGAAATGAGATTTCCCAAACTATGAATTACAGTGGTAGTGGTCACATTTACGCTTTCTATAGCACAAGATCATGAGAAAGTGGCCTGAGATTTAATGTTTCTTATGAAGATATCAATCTTTATAAAAACTAGTTCAGCTACCTACTTTGCTTTTCTTTCTTATCAAAGTGAAATCAAAAGGATAGCAGAGCAAGACAAGCTATTTTCTACATAGTAAAACACCACTTCTGAAGTGGAAGCATATGCTTTTTGTCAACGGCATGACTGCGTTTGTCTGCAAGTTTTAAAAAGACCAGAAATTATTCCTCCCAGGTTCTGTCTCTGAGAGTACAAGATAAAGGTACTATTTAAAGAACTAAGCTCCTAATTGAGAATCATTCATCCTTATTTAAATTAGGACAATTATACAGATCATAAATTGGGTAAAAAAGCTTTAGGAACCTGGTAAAAAACCAACCACTGCTGAGTTTGTCCAAGTGCAGTATCCCATGCACTGTGTATTCTTCTGTCTTAGAATTCATCTGCCTCACTTCAGTTGAATAATTTGCAATTATTTACCATAACTGAACAATGTCTCGGTCGGGATCCTGAATCTCTTACAGACAAAGCAACATCAAAAATCCCTCTTTCACAGGAACAAAGCCAAAATGGCATCATCTCTGCAATCAGTTAACCTGCATAGTTTACCATTCCATTGTAGGGGGTCTAAAATGTAACTTCAAATGCCCTTGAGCAGGAAGTCTCTGTTGGCTAAGAAGAAAAGACTTTAGACCAACAGACTTTCCCTTGTAAGCTCTCCATGGCATACATTTTACAAGTTCTCTATGCCATAAAATGAAATGCATAAAAGATGACTGGGATAAGCATGTAAAAGAGCTGAAGAACAACATTATTTATTTTTCTTCAGTACCATTCAGACACTGACCTGTATCGGGCACACAGTGCAACTGAGAAACACAGAAACAGCTGCAGCCTGTAAGATGGTCTGCATGGCTTCATGGCTTTAAAGAACAGAAAGAAATTAAACATACACAAATGGTGGAAAATGCTCTTCTCTATTGTCCTCTATTGTGTGGACATGCAAGAACCAGCCTCTCACTCCATTTCAAAAATCTATTACTGTTCACAATGTATTACAGGACTGTTTTGCACACTGCTTACATCTTTCCTCAGCACTGCGAGGCTGAAGAGGTATAAGAGATGCTTCATCTAGAGCATTATAGTTTCGAAAGAAAAAAAAATTAATCCTGTCTTATTTGCATTTATTAAATAGACTGTCAGAGAGCTCTGAAGGGTGATGATCCATGAGCTAAATCTGTAAGACCTTAACATATTATATGATAATGAATCCAGAGATACAATAATGGACTACTGAGCAAATAATTACACATACACAATGGGCAGTAATAGGGATTATGGTCTATGGTTCGGACTATTATGCCTATTCTGAAAATCATATAACTGACTTTAACAAAGAATACAATAGGTCCCATGTTACATTCAGCGTCCACGAGGAAGCAAGACAGAGTAGAGAAATCACCACACTCACAGGAGTTCTCCTGTTTTTCCAGCACCCACAACAGCCTTTTCAGAGGTCATAAATGTGAGCAGATATGAACAAAAAGCAACAGCACCCAAGATCATTACTCCCAAACTTTCCCATGAGTAACTTAATGATGATGAATCATGTAATATGCTAAGGTCACATATAACCTTACTTTAAGAAAACATCCTGGGAATCATTAGAGTCACAAGTTTCCACAAAAGACACATTCATTATGACTTCTGCTCTTAGAAACACCCTGGGTAAATTTGCAGTCTCCATTTCAGAAGGCCAGAATGCTTAAGAAAACTAGCCTTCCCTTTCTCTCCATAATATAGTAATAAAGCAATGTAATGGTTCAAACACATGAAATAATACCCCATCCTCAACAGAAAGCTGTTCTTTTGTTTTTTAAGATTTATTTAAGCCCCATTATTTCATTCAAAAATGGGGGATAAAAAAGTGTAAGGAAATCTACATATTTTATATTGGTATCATCTGTCATTTACTGAAACTGCCTTCCGTTATCTATCTGGTTTACCTCTTACGAATTCAAGGAAACAACAGAAAATTAATAGAAAAGATCAAACATTGAGCAGTACAGGCTTTTATTCAACATTAGAAAAGGAGCCACAGGAAAAACATGGTGGAAAAAATATATTATTTATGAAAAACACCCAAACTAAATAAGGTTAACTGATAGCACACACTCACACAAGTAAATTACATAACACAGTTGCTGCATGTGCTTTATTCACAGAATATATTCATTACTGAGAAGGAAAAGACAGCCCAACTTTAAAACCAAAATTACTTTCCAGCTTTGTTTTGCCAGGGGAAGATCCAGAGCAGTTTTCTACCGTCTTAGAATTAATCACACTGCTATATAAATCCGTACATTTTAAGAACTCTGAAAGTGTGATTGCAGAAAAGTTAAATAATGTATGAAATTGAAAAATGTCATTCTTTTAATATCTTTCGCCTTGTAAAAAAATACTGCAATTACAACTATAAAAACCAATTGTAACCTTCTTTTAAAGCATTATAGAACATGTCATTGCTTGGTTAACCAATTCTGATTTGGCAAACATGAACTACCATGTCCTGAGGGAGAGACCTATTGTAGCAGTAAGCAATACATCTCTACACACTTGTAATTCAAAGGCACTGAGGCAAAAATTGTCAAAGCATTACTGAAGTTGACAAGGATGTATGGTTCATTAGTCTAGGAATTGATGTGTTATGGACCTATTTGTGATCAGCCTGATAATTTAAATCAAGTTGCAATTCATATAAACCAACTACAACTCTATTATTAAATTTCAGATCATGCCTTCAACAAAGGCATTCATAATTGTAGACATTTATCACAAGGTTATAACTAGCCCCCTATCATGCCAACTTAATCAATAATCAATTTATAAAATATTGTTACTTTAATTGAACATTTCTAGCTCTTTTCCTTGTATTGACTTTGAGGGCCAAACTGCAACGTAACTCAGGAAGCCAGGCTTTGTTCATTAACACAGAATTAGACTATAAATGACTCAATATTTACAAGTGGTTACACACACAGAAAAGTGTGATCTGAAGCTTCAAATCTAGCTGACCTTTTCCCTGGCCTGAGCCTGTCCAAGCATATCTGATATCCACAGTGGTGCGCCCCTGACAGCACTGCTCCTGGGCCCCCACTGGAGCACACCACCTTAGCAAGAAATCTCCATCTCCCACACCTTTACAGCCCTCAGAGCAGTATTTAAAATACATAGACACTCCCTACACATTACTGGTCTACAGCCCACCCTGTTGTTGAAACAGACTTTTGTGCAACTACATTAAAGGCAAAATGAGGGACTGCAGAGTTGGAATTGTGATTGCTGCTTCAATAATTCATTTATTGCAACAGGATACTGCAAAACAGACAAAGTTCAACTCCAGTGGCAGCCTGCACATATGGGACTTCAAGTGTTAAAGATTTCCCCTAAGAAACAAAGTTCTTCAATATTACATACCAATACCATTTTTTACAAGACAAGCTTTCTATCTAGAGAAAAGAAAAAGAAACTAGAGATGATGACATGTTGAAGATCTGTAAATAGCCAATGCTACCAAACATGAGCAGTTAGTTCATTAGATACCCTTATTCAAGGATAAAGCTACAGTTGCCCTGTATTTAACCATTTGATTACTATGTGATATTAAGTTTTTCCACACATAGAGAATTATTCAGTTAATATTGTGCCATTTGCTTTAGGCATAGAGGACCATCGATTTAAGGTCTGATGTACCAAGCACACATACTCTAGTGAAAGAGTGAGATCGCTGCCATTCTGCAGCCCCAGGAACATAAAAAAGGAGGTGTTAAGTATCAAACCTGTAAAAATCCACCCAATTCATGATTTGCTTGTAAATTATAGCTCATTTTATTACTCACAAGCTTCTCATTTTATACAGCTGCTCTGTATGGATGATTTTTCATTTTTTAAAATTTTACTCCATGAAGATGAGAAGGAAAGTTAATCCAAAAATAAGTTTACCTTTCAAAATAATTTTTTCCTTTATATTGAAGTACAGTATAAAATTACACTAGTCTTGGCTAATTTACATTTGTGTGCTCTTTCGAAGCCATCATTAATTTAAATATTTATTTCTAAAATTGTCAGAACAAATATTTTATAAGAATTACCATCTCATATTACTCTGTAACTTAATACCCTCTACCAGAAAATCAGTTTCTGCAGATCAGATTGTGCTTAATGACAGAGTGCAGAGTAGGCATGAGCTACTTCCACCAAGCGATTACAGTTTGTTCTTCTTCCCCTCAAATATGCAGAGCTTCCGGGTTTCTTTTTGTCAAGAAATTCAGAACCTGATAAACCTGATGAATCAAGAGGTTTAAATACTTTAACAAGTTTTTACCATATCAGAAGATTATTATGGAGATCTGACCTCCTCTAATAGGCTGGATAGTTGTTAACTTTTGTGGGCAGGTGGAAGGAGAAAGGGACACCATGCAAACAGATACAGGAAATTAAAAACTGTCAGTGCAATCCAATCTTTCAGAACAAATAACTTTCTTCAGGACACATAATTGTCAGACTACAATTTTAAAGGGCTATCAGTGCATCAACACAAGATATCCCAAATTCCAAAATGCTTATTTCCACAACATGTAATGTCTAACTATCAATCAATAAATCAATAGGAGTCACCCTCTAAAAAAAAAAAAGTAACATAATAAAACCCAAAAAACTGTCTTCTACTCAACAACAAAATACTGCGCTTATGACTTGGCCATAACATGAAAAGCACAGGGGTTAACATTTCTTTTCCAAGTGCAAGGTGCATTCACCATAGCTCAGACACCGCAGGTATCTGAAAGATTTCCAGATTGCCCCCAGAATGGCATGGAAACAAATCAGATATTGTCTGGAACATCTCATTTTTCTGAGGGATGAAACTATCTCCTTCTAACTGCACCACTTTACGGTACTATTGCACAAATTGCAAAAAGGGTGTTTCCCTTCAGGCCATGATCAGAGATCACTGATCCAGAAAGACTTCTAGAAGACACTGGTGAAGGCAATAAAGTAAAACACCTAGTGTCTCTGAAGGGTTCCAATCTATTAACACCATTTGTCTCTTCCTATTTGTCTTTTTCTACCAAATTAAATTATTATTCTTGAACAGTATTAATGTCTTCACTAATTCTTTCAGTGATGCTCCTCTGAACATCAATTATCATGTAAAACACACACATACACAGAGCTGAAGTCTAACCAGAATCTATTTTGAAAGGTACAATCATTTAAGAAGACAGCCAAAAAAAGCTTGGATTCTTTAAATTCATTTGGTAATCTGTATATCCATACTGTTTTCGATGTCAATCCCTAGAAGTAATTTGCAAATAAATACTGAAAATAATATTGGAGGTCATGGCATGCCTAAACCCTAACCCTAACACAACACAATGACAAGGCTACAATGATATAGGCTTAAAGGAAATGCATAACCACACTGAAGCACAGCAGCAGATGGAAGGTATGATTTAATGGCACTGCTCTAGAAAACATACATACATATATGTGTATATATATATAGATATATGCACATAAATATATATATATGAGAATTTCCATATCCCTTAGCAGATAGAAGTTTTTAACTTGGGAAGTCATGAGAAAATCTCTTGCAAAATGTAGCTAAAGCTTCTCTATGAGTTTTTGATTTGAACTTATGGTTAAAATGAAATCAGCTTTCATAACACAACAGCTTAATTTTCTTCTCTCTTTCTCAAAACTAGATGACATAATGGAGGATAAAAGGAAGTTTGTCTCAGCTCCTGTGTGAATTATTGCATACACTTCTGGTATTGAAAAAAAGAGTCAATAACACAGTTAAGACAATGATGTACACTTCCTGAATTTCACTTGCTCACTGATTTTAAATCAAAACATTTCACATAGATCAAACTTCTTCTAAGTTTCCACGTAAATGCTGGCAGGGAAAGACTAAAGAAAATAACACAATATTATTAAACATGTCACATTGCAAGGATTTTTAATAATTAAACAACATCACTTTCTTGATAGAGAGAAATCCTGGCTGAAATTTAAACGCAGGTACTCCAAACAGAAATATACCTGAGTAAACATTTGCTGCAATTAACTGCATACCACAAAATCACCAGTAAGGATTTTCTTTTAATATATTTTTTTTTCTGCAGCTTAGGTAAAATCGTTAAGTTTTCCCATTGGCCTATTTAAATTATATATTTAATTTTGTTTACCCAGGTCCATTCTCCTCTTTCTGCCTTTCCCCTCATAGACCAATGCATTTAAAAAGTGATGGAGATGATCGTTTATCCCAAGACATCATCCAAAATTAGATGGAATCTTTTTGCTCAGAATCTCTTTCAGGTCTCCTCTTAGTTCCTGCTAGCATTATCTCTTTTGTATGAACCTCAGTATAGTGAATATGTATACACCAATGAAGATCGGCTACCTGCCTGCAGTAATAGTAATTGTAAAAAAGGTTTACAGAGTTCTATTTTTCTCTTCTGCAGGAGTACTCATGGTAGAAGTAAGTAATACATCCAAATTAGTGTAATTTACCAACTTGATGATGTTGTCATAATTTTCGTTCAAATGCAAGGAAAAGAAACCCTTCATGACGGCCAGAAAACAGTCTATTTCCAAATCTGTTCTTCCCTGGGAATTGGTCTTCAGTTGGTGATACCTCATAAATCTTCAAGCAAGTTTAAAAATAGAAAAGAAATAGTTTGTGCCTCAATATATCAATTGCAATACAAGCATTGCAGGAGACCTTAAGTCTCTCATGCCTGATTTAACTCAGTTGGCACCTTCATTTCTAACCATCATTCTGCCTTGTTTGTGTGATAGCTGAAATAATCACTGGGCAAAGATGTTTGTGAGAAACTGAATGTTAGTGTCTCACATCCTGGGTGAAATGCTGCAATCACTGAACTGCTTGACAGGAATAGGTCCTTGAAAAGCCCCACTCTTTCTGTGCTTAAGTAGCAACCAGTCCCACAGCAAGCAGCAGCAAAAAGATCGCAGTTAGCTCTCAGGTGCCCTGGTTCCATCAGCACGGAATCCACTCATAGCTTAGGAAAGCAGAAATTCAGATTTCAAAAGAACATAAGTTTTGGAAACTGAAAAATATCCTAGGCCAGGTATAACCCAAGCTGAGGGAAAAGGAATACAGCTTTGGATTCAGACACTTAAAGTGGCTGACAGGTGCCAGAGTCCTGTGAGGAATAAAGGTTTATGTCTATACCACAGGATTAGCTCATGCTATTTCCACTTGAAATAAATACTAAATAAAGCATAGTTGTAGTAAGCAGCCACAGAGGCAAACAGTTTGAACTGGGCAGAAAAAGCTGTACATTTTAATCCACTTTTCAAGGACATATTTAGCATCAGAGATTTTTATTTGCAACATTGAAATATATGACAAAATGGTGCTTGCTCCATGCTACAGACCAACATAACCAGTGCCCCTCAGCATCCCCAGGGGGAGATGACATAAGAACACATGATGAAGAGTTGCAAACATTCACACCAAGTTATCATGCAATTTTTAATTCAAACGTGTTTCAACTGGGAAAAGGTCAGGGCACCACTTCTCACCTGCCTCTCCCCAGGTTTCGCAATACCAGCATAGAATTCACAACCCTGGAATGAGTGCCCAGGAGGAACTCTCATATGCTGCTGAGCTGCAAGGGGAATGACCATTTCCATGGATTCAGTAATGCCTGCTGCCACATCAGGCCAGATGATGGCCAGGGGGTGGAGCAGCTTTACCTGTATATTAACCCAGTACAGCAAAGGATACCCAAGGCTCAAAGCCTTATTACAGTTAAAGAGGAAAGCACACCTCAGCTGTAAAGACAAGAAATTTCTATTAAGGTACTTGGAATCTTCACATATTTAAAGAGCTATGTCCAGTTTAGTTGTTATAGAAAAAGATGTTATTCTAGAATAATATACTATCACATAATATAATCTATTATACAATGGAAATGATTACAAGCACACTTCAAGTATTCACCCATTTCTCTGGCATCACAACTACTCTTCTACTGCCCTTTGGGCTCATAATGCCAATAGCTCCCATTTATCAGGGGGAATACAGTTAAAGCTATCTGTACTACAACTGCTTCACTTCCAGGAGCATGGTGCTGACAATCTCTTGGATGAACTGAAGGTCTTTTTTTTATGGGCTTTCTAATGCTCTTTTAAACCTTGCTCTTCCTTTAGTAGTTTAGATTCACTGCATAAGCAGAGTTTGTATACAAACTACTTATAAATTTCATTCTTTGTTACCCCAATATTGTTTGTACCCAACTTCTAAGTCTTCATTTATTCAGTCGCTTAAAGCTGTGGGGTCTCTAGTGCCCACTTGTGTACCACCTTGCATCATCCCATGCCTGTACTCTTCTAGGAAGCACCCTGCATCCTCACCATCAAAGGCTATCCTATCCCACCAAGCTCTTTCCCTTCACTACAACATCACATTATAACCATGAATACATGATTCTATGCAGGATTATTACTTATCATTACTATCTTTGTGAAAACACTGTTGTTACATGATACAGACATTAGCAAAACTAAATTTAGACTGTTGGAAAAGTTGCAATTAAACCAAATCCAAGCATAAGAAATTCTCAAGACAGGACATGACAACCTGACTCAAACGTGACTAGCCTCAGCCTAGAGACCTTGCAAACTCATTATGGAGCCTGAGCCCTCATGCAACAATGTACTTGCTCTGCTAGAGAACTACGTGCTTCCTCCCCTCCTACATTGCCCCTCTAAGCAGCCCAGCAGAAGTTGGTCCCATAGTCCCAATCCACTTTATTGCTACACACAAGTACTGCAGCAGGATCTGTACAGACAAGCTTACTCACAGACACAATCTTTCTGTACAGCTTTGTGATATTAATCTTGGTTTGAATGGAGTGTTCATTTTCTTCAATGATATATCCATCACACAACAGGCATACTAAGCATTCATCTATCAGTTCAAATGGATGAGCTTATGTTCAGATGAGATTTTTTTTCTGTTCTAGACACTTAACCACATATTGTTCCCAAATTATTCTTCAAACTACACCTTACAAAAAACAGAACATAGAATCATAGAATAGTTAGGGTTGGAAAGGACCTTAAGATCATCTAGCTCCAACCTCCCTGCCATGGGCAGGGACACCTCCCACTAAACCATGCCACCCAAGGCTATGTCCAACCTGTCCGTTAACACCGCCAGCAACGGAGCATTCACAACCTCCCTGGGCAACACATTCCAGTGCCTCACCACCCTTACAGTAAAGAATTTCTTCGTCATCTCCAATCTAAACTTCCCCTGTTTATAGATGAGGGTTACATTTCTTACCTAAGAGCTTCATATATACATGTATTGATGTGACACTGAGATTGGACAAACATTGATAAATTTAAAGACACAGAGGTACTTTTAGAGGCTAAAGAGAAACCTAGGTTTTCATTTACCAAAAAAAAAAAAAAAAAAGCAAAAAAAAAAAACAAAAAAAAAAAAAACCAAGCAAAAAACAAAACCGAAACACCAAAACCCCAACCCCCACAAAATACCTCCATCCCACTTCATTACTCAGTACTGAACATTTTGGAATACAATTCACATTGGGGGGGGGAAAAGAGGGTTCAATTTTGAAAGACTTCTTGGGCAATAACAACTGTAAATGATAGGACTTTGGGGAAACCCCTGCACTGAAAACCATTACTTTTAATATCTTAGCTTCTTAAAATGATTTTAGAATTTTTGTCCTGACAGCAGTAAGTCTAAAAAAAGCCCCAGATACATAAGTGCAGTTAGATATACCTAACTATTTCAGACACATTTATTTCATGTAACCTGCTTCATCAGGGAAAAAGAAAAAAGGCAAAAATAAAATGATATGTCTATAACTAACCTTAAAAGGCTTATGAGGTGTTAAGAGTTTTCCGTGTCAATTTTAGACTCCGCGTTGTTTTTACTGAGAATGAGTGTTTATTGATTAGGGTTGCACTGTACTATTTGCAAGGGTAATGAGCTATTCAATGTCTATTCTGAGTTATTTGTGTCTAGTTAATGCATTTCAAATGTAATTGACAAATTAATATCTCTAACTTTTCCCATTAGCAGTATTACATAAGGAAATTGCTATTTCCGAATTGTAAAATTTTTATTTATTATACCAAACTTATCTTGCAACATATTAGTTGGTCTAAGTTTTCTTCCAATAAATGAAAGTGAAAGAAAGAAAGTAAACTTTTTCCTTCTACTTACTATCTTGCTTTTCACATATTTCTTAGTCTAGAAAATGAAATTTAATAAAATTAATACCAGTGCTTATATTTAGATTCTCAATATTGCAATGCTCAGTTTATCACTGGTAATGATTAATTATGTATTTTTAAAAAGTCTACATAATCAAAAAATGATACAATGTGAAACATTGTGTTTGTCTGGGTGATTTCAATACTGACTTCCTGTACCAGAGGGCCATGTTTCAAATAAGGTATTTTCCAAATTACAGCTTTTCCACAAAAAAATAACCCAAAACCAAAACCAGCCTTTAAGCTAGTAAGTATCCCTACAGAACCCTGACTATTAAGCTTTTATATCTTATAACTGAGGTTACCAAGAATAAATGAGGTTTTCCTCCATTTTTAATACTTGAGTATCTCAATAACAAACAGTGAGACAAGATCAGATCTTCCCCCTGACTCAAAAAACAAGTTCTTCCAAGGACCACAGATTAGAAATTTTGATACTTCTTTTGGACACACATAAGCATATGGCTGTTTCTACTGGAAGCTGCTCAACTCAGAGGGTGGCAAAATGACGGGTTTTAACATCTCTTTACAGATTAGGCATTCCTAATTTTGGTGTGATTCAAGGTGACTTACTTTCAAGGAACAATTGAATTAGAAGACTGGCATCTTAGTGTGCTACTGACAATCCCATTGCTATTTCACTACTGCAAGGCTAAAGGTATTAGGAACACATTTAAGATTCACTTATATATTACCGTACCCGCATAAAGCAAATTCCAGCTTGTGCTTCTGGTGAAGAAATTTACTCAGTACCAGTTGCACACTTGATTGTTGTTAATAAGAAAGTTTTAGTTTGCTGTGAATCAGTCCACAACAACTGAAAGAATCCTGCACCATAAGTGAACTTTCCCATTAATAAAATATAATTTCTTAACCTGGAAATATTCATCTTCCAATCCTACAGGTCAGCAAATGCAATATGATGGAGCTACTGAAGTAATTGCTATGAATGCCAAGTCAAGCATACAGAGAGAGTATGCAAACACATCCCCAACTCTGTAGATAAAACACACAGAACAGAGAAGACTGCTGCTGTGATACCTGTACTCTTTTTTTTAAGAAGGAGCTGTGCTAAGTGCTATAAGCTAAACTGCAATTTACATCTCATTTCCAAGAGTCACCAAAACACCTATTTGTGGCACCAGGCAAACAAGCTGGAATACCACACATGAACATTACTAAGCAGCATGATCTCAAACTTCTCCTGTGCCACAGATGTTGCTCTGTTACATGATAATTGAGTAACTCTGCCCTAGAATGCTTGAAACAGCACAAGTGCCACTTGATTACTAAGTGATGTTTTCATTTGGCAGGACAGGTGCTCTTGCTGCAGTACATCCCAAAAAAGAACATCTAAAATATGTATTCACCAACATCTGTCTGGCCTTGACTAAAATGCACACTTGAGTAGCTTCTTTAAATAAGAGCGCAAAGTTTTTCAGTTACTTTGACCTTCTAAAGAAGGTTCATGGACTGTAAGTTAAGCAATACTTTTTGATAAAAGTAACCTTGACTACAAAAAATATAGGCATTGGAACTTGAGTTTTAAGAGGGGAAGAACAAATAGCAAAAACCATAACAAGAAGCCTCTCAAGCGTCTCTAAAAATATAGAGCTTGAAGCGATATAGTTTTCAGTTGACACGTTTCAGAAGCTTTTTTAAAAGGAAATATCACCAAAATTTATAATATATTCTCTTTTATTTTTTTCCCCAGTTACAGATATTTACACATACAGTTGCATTTTATTCTAGGTTGTCAGAAATACCAATAGCTTCATTTGAGAAAAGTAATTTGATATGGGGTTTTGTATGGTTTTGAGATTTTTTGCTTTTTTCCTCTCATGTAGCTGTTACAGTTTAACTTGTGCAACACTCTCACTCTGTATGTTAAAAGTACCATTTGAAGCAGGGAAATAACTTGTTTATCTGTCAAATTTTCCTTTCATGTATGACAGTATCCGACACAAAATCTTTTCCAAATAACACAAAACATCAATGATGAGATGAAGAAGAGCTTCATGTAGAAATGTAACACTACAATCACCAGGAAAATGAAAAAAGGTTGTTTGAAATTGAAGGGGCAGTTATTACTGTATATGGTATTATGCGAAAATTGCATAGTTTTTTAAATTAAAACATCAATTTAAGAAGTTGCTTTCACTCCTTAAGAGCATGTCAGTATCATGAAGAATCATATGTACAGTATTAATTTCTGCATCCTATTTGTCTTCCAGGAACACAGACACACCTGTAGAGTGAGACAGATCCACAAAAATACATGTTTAGGCAGAAAAGCACACCCAGTGCAGTCAAACTTTGTATCTTCAGTCTGGCAGACTCACTGCAGTTGATGGTATAGTAACATCATTACATGGCTGTAATGTCAAGCCAATTAACCAGAAGAAAAAAAAAAAAAAACTAGAATCCCTAGATATTGGTATTTTCTCCACAGTAAATGGATATCTCTCATGCTGAGTGAAAGTAAGAATATTTCTTAATTTCCATGGCTTTTTTTAGAGTTGTTCTATTAAGGCAAGTGCTAGAAATGGGTACTGAAGAGCTATTAATTTCTAACACAGAATAAATTGTTAATATTGCTGCTTATTCATAAACCTAAATATCAGCTTGAGAAAGAGACACGCTGCATCCAAGTAGCAACACGATTCAATTGTTGAGGTAAAAGCAATTCAAAGTATTGAATTAAAAGAAAAAAAACAAAACACACACGCACACAAAAGCCACAAAAAACCACACATGAATTTTTAGTGGTAACATCATTAGCCCCATAATTTACCTAAAGCTATGCAAAAATATCACATCATCATACCATAAAAACAATGGAAGTAGAGTTATAAAGCAGAAAAGTCATGCCAAACTAATACTAAATTTCAGTTAAAAAAAATATTTGATCATCTGTAGTAGTCTCTCAATCCATTAATGAAACATTCAGGAAGATTTTTAGTAGTATAATATTGTAATGCAGATTGGAAATGCTAAACTGCTGATGCTACCGAACTTTGGATAAAGAAATGCAAATGTAAGGACTCAGCTCTCTCAGAATGTTTGCTGGAATATACAGCTTTGTTTCGATTGTTAATTATTCATCCTATTTTGTAGGGGGATTGAGCATTAATTTATCAAGGAACTTGCTGAATTTTTTGCAGCAAAAAAAATAGTCACAAAAAGATTAAGACACTTTTCTCAGAGTACCATAAAATATAGTCTGTTAGAAAAGAGATGAAAATATCTTTAGCTAGAAAACTTTGCCCCAAAATATTATTAGATGTCAATATTCCATCAGCCTATCTTAGATGTACCTCAGAATTACATACAGAAGGGATCACATAATGTTTAATCAAACTGTAAACTATTGATCTTGACCTAAATTCTTATTTTTCTGAATAAACATAACAAATCTGGTAATTAAATTTGCAAATATTTTTTGTATTAAGATGTTATTACAGAAATAATGATGCGCAGTGAAAACTGATTTGTGCCTACGGTGCCAGAAATAAGAAATGAGACACAAACTGAGAAATTAGAAATGTGAACAGACAGCAACAAGCGGTATTCAAATGAGGAAAAATGTGAGCTAGAACATTTAGTGGAAAACCAGGTATATAATGTGAAGGAAATTATACAGGTAAATCTTCCGAAAGATGTTTAGAAACAGTAATAGGCAGCAAACAGAAATGTGAAATATAAATAATATAAACAGGAAATATGACACTAAGTTCTACATAAAATTGTAGAACAATATATTAAAAAATATATTTTCTAAAATTATGTTGAAGTCTACATATTTGACAATACCCTGTAAAAGTCTACATAGCTGAAAATATCAAAAGAGAGAAAATAGTTGCATTCCTAAAGATTATTCTGCAGAAGGTTTCCATTTTGTGGGGGGAGGGGATGGGGCGGTGCAAGTGAGGGGAGAGAAGGAGCAGTAAGGCATTAGGAATGGCAAACTATTAGCTAGATCTGTGATCTACTCAATCTTTCAGAGAAATAGTAGGAATCTCATAGCTTGGATAATTTTAAATTAGATAAGGCAGAGCACTAGAATCTGCACATTATTGTGAAAACCTATTTCAGAAGTAGAAGAACCGGAAAACCCTGAGCAGTCTTTATCCCTCACCATATATTAAATAAATTATTCAAACAATGGTATCAGTGTTACAAGAACCCAGCTATCTAAACAAGTCCCTCCCTTTACATAACACTTTGTTTTAAAATTTACCTTCTACAAAAAAAGTAACAAGTTTTCGTACACAGTTACATAGGTTAAATTTTAATACTGCTATAGATGCTTGAATATTTAAGGAGAACATTTTCATTAATAACTACAGCAATAAAGCGATTTCTTGCAGATCAATCCTTGAACGTCTCCTACTTGATCCCTCAATCTCCAATCTGAATGAAAATAGATATTACATAAAGAGCTTTCTCACTAAAATTCTTTTCTAACGTACTCATATACATTATCATCAATTCCCTGAGACAGCGGGTTACCCTGGTAAAGACAGACAATAGCTTTTGTAACATGAACAAGGTAACATTTGTGTTGTTTTCACTTTCAGGGCTCATTTTATCCATTTGTTTTATCAGAGATAAATAGCAGTGATTTGGGGATCAGGGTATTTTTGTGAGCCTCTATCACATCCGCAGTTAGGTTTGTTATCAGTAGGATAGTCTTGGCTATTTTGAAGCTAGTCAGAAAATTCCCTTTGTGACTGATGTGGCCCAGCCTCTCACAGGACATGAAATTTGCAGGCATTAATACAACACACACACCCCTTTAATGCAAAATTTACGTAGTTGAATCACCACTCTGTATATATATAACAAAGAGGGAGACAACTGTTTTCTCCTTTTTAAAATCAGAATGATTTGAAATGCAAAGTCATTTCAGCTGGCTGCAGCTAATATTTAATCCTTCTCATTGTTTTCCGCAAAAAGTTTTTTTTTTCTATGAAAACCACCCAGAGTTTTCTATTGACAACAGTGCATTTAGTGTCAGGCCCATAAGAAGCACTTATACATACTGTATTTCCCTTTTCATTTTAATAGTTATTTAGGAGTAAAAATGGAAATAGAATTATAGAAATCATAGAACAGTTAGGGCTGGAAAGGACCTTAAGATCATCTAGTTCCAAACCCCCTGCTATGGGCAGGGACACCTCCCACTGAACCATGCCACCCAAGGCTATGTCCAACCTGGACTTGAACACCGCCAGTGATGGAGCATTCACAACTTCCCTGGGCA
>JASSUY010054768.1:0-20004 GCA_032466535.1 Forpus xanthops | reverse complement strand
CTGAGCGCTGGCACAGGGTGCCCAGAGAAGCTGTGGCTGCCCCATCCCTGAAGTGTTCAAGGCCACGTTGGACACAGGGGCTTGGAGCACCCTGCTGCAGTGGAAGGTGTCCCTGCCCATGGCAGGGGTTGGAGCTGGAGGAGCTTTAAGCTCCCTTCCAACCCAAACCATTCCATGATTCTATGATATGTTCCATAGCAGTGCGCTACCGGGAGAACAAAGAGATCTTCCATGTAGAAGCAGATGTAGGTTCAGCTTGCAGAGGCATCCCTGTCCTCAAACCCACCACCAAGGAGGAAAAGTCCACTGAGGCAGTGTGTAAACCAAACATTATCAACCAAACTTGACCTTAACCCTTAGTTCTGGTCAAATCTAGCACCACAACAAAACGCACATGGATTCCTCAAATCTACATGAAGTCAGGTAAAAGGAATTTTCTCATTACACAACAGGACAATGACCTAAATGCCACTGCAGTGGGTTTGCTCTGGCTAGTTCCTAACAGCAGGTATTGAGGAGGTGAGCCCAAGAACATGGGCTGGGTTTGAAGCAGGTAAAAGCTGGGGTTTGCAGCACTTCAGCAGCTTCTCTGCTGCCAGTACAGTGTAGTCTGCTCTGCCAATCTGCCTGTATGATGCCGGAGTCCATGGATAATCTTTGGAACAAGGAATATAACAGGGACTGGAACACTTGCAGATAGTCTGTGACAAACTGAAAGGGTTGTGATGTGTTTCAGATGAGAAACCATTTACCCAGCGCAGGTAAATAGTGAGATGGAAGGAAAAGGGGACTCATTGTGTCCAAGACAAAAGCAAGGCCATGCAAAAGGTCTGCTCCAGGATGCGCAGAGCTCTTTGGACCCTGCTGACTATGTAAGGTGCTGCTGTAGTAGTGAAAGCCCTGTGGAGACTGATGGTGGAAGAGAGGTCAGTCCATGGACTGAGAGGCTGAGACCAAGTATGGTCTGAGTCAGAGAAGAGGGGTTTGCTCCACTTCTCAGGAGCACTTGGACACAGGGCAAAGGGAGGGAGGCTGAGGGCTAGAGGCATCATTGGCACAAAAAGAGGGTCTGGGAGAAGCAGGAACAGCAGTAATAGGCAAAGGTGGCTTTGACAGGGAGGAAATCAGTGTCACAACTGCCCAGAAGCAGCTGATATTCCACCTGAAGGTGGAAGATGCTTCCTTATGGAAACAGGCTAGTAAATCACGGGTAACCCCCTCTGCAAATCAACCCTCTCCTGCTGTGGTTGGGAAAGAGCCACAGACACAGTGTTTGCCAATGACTGGGTGCTCCTAATGAAGTAACCAACTCCAACAGCCCCTTCTCATAGAGAACAACCGCCAGCATGGCTCAGTCACCTCAGGTCTGTGTTACAGACTGGTGCAAGGCTGGGGATGCATGCAGGTTTGCATCAGCACATCCCTGCACATCCTAGGTCCTGCTCTGCCTCCGTGACTCGGGTCCTGGCTCCCATCCTGAGCACCATCCAGGCAAGGTGTGATAAGAGCCTTGGGTCATTCGGTATCACAGACAACAGAGCACCCCTTCCTCCATGTCCCCCAAGAGGACCCCTACCAGCCCCTGGCTGAGCACAGAGAGGAGGAGGGAAACAGGGGGAGGTTCATTTGCTCCCATAGGGCTTCCTGGAAGCCAGCCTGCTGCTTGCCAGCTCTCTGTCACCTCCAAGGAATGCAGGGAGGATCCAGAGTGGTTTCCTCCTGAGCACTCCTCTTTCCCTATGTAGCTTGTCCTTGTGCTGCCTCTACCCTTCACAACCTTCCGGCTCCCAGCCCCTCAGCTGCTCTCTGCTCCCCACCTACCTCTGCCACCCCTTTCCTCTCCACCTTCTCCCTTTGCCCCTCTGCCACCTCTCTTGGCTTCCCTCAACCCCCTCTTCTTTCCCTTCTCTCCTCTGCCCATCAACCACTCCCACTCCTCCTCCTCAGGCTCCTCTCCATGCTGCCCTCAAGCTGTGCTGAAGTGGCTCTAGATTACCTCCAGCCATCCGTGCTATGCATTGTCTAGGAAATCCTAACACTTCAACTCCAGGTCCTTGGGCAGGAGGAAAGGGATCTGCTGGTCCCAGTCATGCTCAGAGCAAGGTTTGGATAGCCAATACAACCCTCCATGAAAGACCAAGGTCTGAGTAGCTGCTGAACTATCACCTACAGCACCAACCCATGTCTTAAATCCTCCATCAGCCCTGCGGAAGTACAGAGGAGTAAATATCCCAATGGCAAAGGTACTGTGGGGAGAGTATCTCCACCACAACGCAGGCAAACAGAGATCAGGAGGTGACAGGAGAGGACAATGTGGTATCCAGGTTGATCCTTGTCCCATCTTGTGAGTATGGTGCCCCCAGCTTCACTCCCTTGCCTCCTAAGGTGGATGAATTACTCACAGTTCCTTGTAGTTGGCATCATACAGAGTTGCCCACTTGTTCTGTTGATGTGGCTGCCACTTTATAGACTGGTAGTTGGGATCCAGGTAGGAGCCGTTCAAGCTGTCGTTGTCTTGGATCAGCCCTGGAACAAAGGGAAAACACTTATTCCAATCCCTCTGAGACCGTGTCCAGCTGGGAAGAGCACAAGGAAGTCACTGGCACTCACATACCTGGTGAGAGCGCTCCTGGCTGGTGCCAGGGAGGTGTTTGGACTCTATCAGGGTTCAGTGGCACCGACCCCATCCCTGGCTCCTGCTTTATCAGCCCGTTGAGCATCTGGGCATTGAGGGTGTTGGGGGGAGACTCAGAGTGTTTCCTCTTCTTGGCGGGATGCACTGGGAGGCTGCAGGGACCATGGGAAAGCAAAGGCTGAGCAAGGAAGCAGGAGGTGGGCAGAAAACAGCCCCTGACCAGGCACAGAGCTGGGATCTCACGTAGAAACCCGCACACAGGGAGCCCGCAGGCTCGTTCAGCCCTATCATCTCCTCCCATTCTCTCTAACACATCATTCAAACTCCAGGTCCTTGCTAAGCCTGGGCAGCAGGGAAGGGAGCTGCCGGTCCAAACCATGCTCAGGGCATGTACAATCCATCCCAGACCAAGGTCTGAGGAGCTGCTCAACCACCACCAAAGCTGCTCCTGCAGCACTAGTCCCAAGCTCAGTGGCTCTGCCAACCCCCAAGCTTGGTACCAGCCATGCACTGAGCCACATCTTTGCTTTCCTTTTGTCCCTACCACCAACCCCTAAGCCATGCCCATGCCCCACACTTTAGGTCATCTCCACCTCAATGGCTCCCCATCTTGCTCCCATAGAACCAGGGCAAGCTCCTTAACTTGGAGTTAAACCCAGTCATTCTGCTCATGCACCTCCAAGTCTCCCTCATCCTCCCCATTCCCCAAACCCCACCAATAGCTCTGCAAAGCCCCAGTGCCCCAAGTCCTTACTCTGCTCCGTGTTGCTGGAGAAGCTGGTGCAGCATCTGCGACTGCTGGGCATGGTGGAGGTCAGGAGGGGCCATACCCTGCCCGATGCCATATGGTGGCAGCAGGGGCTCAGCCTTCATGTACATGTCCCGCTGCAGGCTGGGGTAGTGTGGGGCGTGCTGCTGCTGGTGTGGGTGAGGAGGAGGAGGCGGAGGACCTGGGAGATGGGGTGGTGGTGGTGGAGGAGGAGGAGGAGGAGGAGGAGGATGCTCCAGACGAGAAGGGGGAGTCATGTGGCACATGTTCTCGGGGGTCATGGTCCGGAGCAGGTGAGGATCTTGAAAGAGAGAAAGAGACAAAGGTGTTAGAGCAGCAGGGAGGGACGTGCACTGAGTCCTAAAGTCAGGTCCAGCATGGACACAGCACTCCTCTACCCCTGAACCATCCTGGTTATCTTCAGGGCCAGGTTGGATGGGGCTTGGAGCAACCTGTTCTAGTGGAAGGTGTCCCTGCCTGGGGCCTGGGGGAGGAAATGGAAGAGCTTTAAGTTCCCTTGAGCCCAAACCATCCCATGATCTTCATGAGTCCATGTCTCGCTGCTCTTCCACCTAGCCTCAGCGTGGCTGTCTCCTTAACCACCCCGTCTGCCCTGCAGGGATTCCCTTCTCATGTGTGCAGCCTTGCCTGTCAACTGCAGACACAGGCTGTGTCCAAGTGGTATTGACAGAGCAAGGACACAGCAGGGTCGTGGCTGATAAAGGGACATCAACGCTATGAAACCAGTTGCACCGTACATCTTCTGAGGAGAGGTGAGACTGGAGGCGTCAGCACAAGGAAGCAGGCAGGGCCCAAAGGACCAAAACTCAAAGTGTAATCAGGTCCTGGGGCTGAAGGGCAGGGGAGATGCCCACAAACACTCTGGTAAACCCGGGTATCATGGGGATGCAGTGGAAGCATGTCTTTAAGCATTCCCAGGGAGGTTTTGTGTTAGCCAAACAGAAAAGCCATCAACCATGGTATTCCTGTAGGAACTACATTAAAGTGCAATGGGGAGCAAATGATCCAAGAGTCAGGAACAGCATCTGAAGCCTGCACCTGGAAACACAGAATTACAGAGAAAACACCTGAACTTGGCCTGATTTTACTGATTCTGGACACAGCAAAGACAACGCACTTTACGATGCCAGAGCTCCTCATAGCTGTGGACCACAGCACCCTGCCAAGAAACCAGACTATCACCTACTGAAAGAGCCTTGCAAAGCCAAAGGTGGGCTTCATCCCACCCAGCACTGCTCAGCTCAGAGCCTGGGGTCCCAGCTTGGTGTGTTGCCTGGTCTCTGCAGTCATAGAACCATGGAATAGAATCCCAGCCTGGTTTGGATTGGAAGGGACCTTAAAGCTCCAACCCCTGCCATGGGCAGGGACACATTCCACTGGAGCAGGATGCTCCAGGCCCTGTGTCCAACGTGGCCTTGAGCACTGCAGGGATGGGGCAGCCACAGCTTCTCTGGGCACCCTGTGCCAGCGCTCAGCACCCTCCCAGGGAAGATTCCAACACCATTCCCAAAGCTTGAGCTTGGTAAGGAGTCCATAACAGCATGGACCTTTTAAAGCAGCACAAAGAGCAGGTAAACTCAGTTACCCTCCTGAGATCTCCCCAGTATCACATCCATGCTGACAAAACACATTCAGGTTGGGTTAAAACCTGATGGAAGCCCATCACTTAAGAGGAACTGGAACTGAAAGACCCAAGGAGTGACAAAAGTGCAGCCCCAGGCTCTGACCAGGAGCTCTCTGCTGGGTTTTGTGCTGTGGCAAACACACAACCTGGTCCCCAGCCCCACAGAGCAAACCTTCACCCACCTTCTCTTCAGCAGGACAAAGCCCATCTGTTTCCACAGCCTCTACCTAAGGACTGGAGAACCAGCACATCCAAGGACCTGCCAAGGCTGTTCCAGAGATACAGAGGGGGATGGCAGGGAGATACCTGCTGGGTCTTTGCCAGGCTGCATCCCTAAGGAGGTGCCACCGACCAGCCCCGAGTCAGACACTGGTCTGGATGGACTTTGTCCTCAGAACAACCAGTCACTGGTTGACTAATGAGGCCAAAGCGCTTGACCAGGAACTGGTAAACTCCTCCTGTTGCAAGGGCTGGAGAAGTGACCTGTATTTATATCACTGAGCCCTCCTACTGCTGGGACGGGGCTGCTTCCACCCGCTCTGCTCCCTGCCAAGCTCTCCCAAAGCCCACATGGAATGGATTCCTCTGCCTTCTGGTACTGTCCCAGGGACCAGCATTAGTGCTCCAAGAGGGAGGTCTCCATCCTGAGGAGTTTGGAGATGAGGACCAAGGCTGAGAATCATTCCTGGGATAGAGTATTGCTCTGTTTTCCAGCTGGTGAGAAGTGACAGGGAACAACATCCCCCTTCCCCAGCTCCGCTCCTGCCGTCCTGGCAAACACTCAACTTCCACCTTGGAGCAAAGACCAGCACAGCTCAACAACAGAACCAGCCAGGCAGCTTTGGCACTGCTCCTCCCAGTGTTGGATACAGATCCCACAGCCTCAGAACAACCCTTGGAGACCCATCCTGCACATAGAACAGTGGAGTCAGGGCTGGGAGAGGAGCCTCGTGTCCTCCCCTGAGGAACACTGCAAGAAATGCATCTTTAGAGCACCTTAAGTGGACACTCTGCTCCTGAGCATGGTCACGATAGTGAACCGGGGGCCCAGGTACAAGCTGCAGCTCCCAAAGAACAACCCAAGCACGAGTGTCCGAGAACACTCATACCCTCACAGCAGACACTGCATCTTCACAGCATCCATCTGCACATCACCACAGCACATCACCATCTCCACAGGCTTCTAACCAAGACAGGGATGTGTTTACCCAATACAGGACCCATGCTCCGTGCTTCCCAGCTCCAAGGAAACAGCAGGCCTGGGAAACCGAGGAAGGAGCTGCTTTGGGGGTGCTCTCCAGAGCCTCCTCTCCTCCCTGTCCAAGGAGCTCTCCCTGTGGAAAGCAACCCGGCCTCTTTGTTATATTTAAGGAAGGGCCAGGAGGAATTCCAGGGATTTTTTTTAGCAAGATAAACAGAACTCTTGACCTCTTCCATCAAAAAGCAGGAGAGCAGGCGTTGTTCCTGCTGGGGAATGGGCTGGAGCCTGGCAAAGAGGGTGCTGCTGCCGAGGGGGAAGGGAGACCAAAGCTACCTTCCCTCCATCAAAGAGCACTGAAGGTCACCACAGGAACCAAACAGCACTCGGTGGCTTCCCCAAGGAGAGCCTGGCAATGACCCTGCCTCTGACACCAGCTCCCTGCGCCCTTTGCATTGGGAGCAGAAGACAGCCCCCCACCACCCCGGATCAAGCCGATCCCACCGGAGGGGATGGAAAGGTTGGGAAGGAACTTACCGCTCAACGGCGGGTTCATTCCTGCCTCCTGGAGCCGGGCTCCATGTCAGGGATGCGCTGACATTCCTTCCCTTTGGCTCACCCCAGGTGCAGGGATAAGGTAGACCAAGGAGGTTTGTGGGCTCCACATCCCACCCTGCCCAGGACCAAGCTGTCCCCAGGTGAGTGGGTTCCCACCTTGCCTCCTGCTCTCCCGTTCCTTCCCTTGTTCCCTGGCAAAGCCCAGGAGCAGAACAATAGGGAAAGTGGAGGGATATTTACTAACTGATAATCTCCCCACGTACTGCAGCCGCCTGTTTTCTCCCGTCTGATAAAGGTTGCAGAGCCAACCACTTTCCCAGAACAAAGAGGGGGAGGATGTTGGGATTGGGGTTTGGATTTCCACCTCCCCTTTTACTCTCTCTTTGAAGCACTTACCATTCACCTGCTGAGGGGAGTAAGCTTCTGATCCAGAATCCGGGGGAGAGTCAGGCAAAGTGCTGCAGAGCAAAGGGGAAAGAGAAGGGAAAGTCATTTGAAAGGAGCTTCCAGCACAACTGAGGGCCACTTGGATCAAAGCACCCTTCAGGCTCTGGGTGGAATTCCCAGCTGCTTCCACAGCAGATTTCCATCACCCCAAGTGTGTCCCGGTGACTGTCACTGCCACCCCACAGTGACTCCCTGGACCTCAGGAGCAGGGATAGACACATCAATGTGCCAATGAGATCTCCTGCAGAAGAAGCCAAACAGGAATCTAACCATTCCTCAGAGAAAGATGGGAGAGGGGGAAAGGGGGCCTGGGGGAGAAGCTGGGATCTGGGATCTGATGCTGGGAAGGCCATGGGATGGATGGATTTGGCTTTGTGACCTGTACGAACCTGAGCACCACCACAGCTGCTGGCTTAACACTCTGACTCTATCCCATTATCACCAGGAGCAGGATTGGGCTCTGATGGCCCAATCCTTCTCCAGCACAAACCTATGGCTGGGGGGTTGAGGACCAGCCCCATTGTATAGAATCATAGAATGGGTTGGAAGGGACCTTCAGAACTCATCTAGTCCAATCCCTCTGCAATAAGCAGGGACAACTTGAAGTACATCAGGTTGCCCAGAAGCACATCCAGCCTGGCCTTGGATATCTCCAGGGATGGAGCATCCACCGCTTCCCAGAGCAACCTGTTTGTGGTGGCAGCAGCGATGCACTACAGGGAGCTGGTTAGCTCCTGCATCCTTCCTTCCACCTCAAGCCAGCACAGATTCCAGGGACCTGGGCTCTTCAGCCACTTCCAAAGCAATTTTTCCTTGGAAATTCACCTGAACCAATGCCTCTTTTCCCTTTTTGCAGCTTCTCCTCCAGACACATCCCACTGCAGCAGAAGCTTGGGCCTCCCACATCTTCAGGCCAGGGTAACATTTCCATCGCCCTTAGTGCACAAGTAAAGGCTGTGCCTGTCTCAGACACCGCTTCTTCTCTAGCAGCAGTTTGGAGATGAAGTGGATGGAAAGAGCTGAGGTCCTACTCCCAGTTAGACCAAGCCATGGTCACTGAAGCCAAAGTGCAGCAGAGATGGGCAGGGAGATGGTGGCTCTGGCTGCCACTTCACCTTAGCATTCACAATATGGTGGAGATCAATGGCAGGGAACTATCTTCTCAGCCCATTCAAACCCTCTCCATCACGTCAGCAAAGCCTCAGCAGGTTCCAGTAGCCCAGAACCTCAAACCAAAGCTGCTTCATCTAAAACACTTTTCCTCCCCATCTCCTGACCCCCCATTGCTCATCACGACTGGGTTTTCAATGAGGGATCCTTTTCCTGTCTTAAATATCAGATTTGTGGCTGCAGAATAACCCTGGACAAACCAGTGCTTTTTTGAATGGAAGCTGGTCAAAAGCATGGAGGTACTTGGGGCTATGGGGAAGGAATGGGCAGTGCATCACACACACCTCAAACTGCTCCCATCAGGACCTTCCTGCACCAGGGGAGCCCAAGATGCACTCAATGGGCTCATAGTAAGTGATAGTTGAGGCTGGCCTCCAATCCTAGCAGCAGTTGGAGAGAGATGAGGAAGGGTAACCCCCAAAAGCCCTCATCATCGTCCCCTCATCCTCCTCACCATTCCTCTCTGACACTTGGCCTGGAGCATCTATCTCCAGCCTTATCTCCAGGCTCCTTGCTGCGCTGGCCATGACTTTGGGCTGTATTTCCTATGGATTTATCAGAGTTTGTGCCCTGCAAAGCCAAGTTCTGGCCAATAACAAAAGGGTCTGGGACAATTCAGGGAATCCTGGGGGCTGGAAAAGGTCTTGCAGCAGAAAGGTGGACGCTGCAGGGCTCACACATGGAGGTAGTGTGGATGGGCTCAGTCCAAGGGAAGGGTTTGTTAGTATCCAACATGTGAGACATCATTCCTCCAGGAAACCCCTAATATAACAGGGAAAAGTCATTCTGGGATGGTGAAGAAGTGTTGCCATTAGAGCTGACCCAGTCCATCTACATCCAAACCAAGGTTTCCATCTCTGATAGCAAGCTACGGTCTGCACATCCTGAAGAATGCCAGATGCATGCAGAAGAGACATGACATGGGCATGGTTTACCCTAAGCTGCCTCTGGGAACACAGCAAGGGAGAATTCCCCAGTATGGGAATAAAATAAGAGCTGGTTTTGTTGAGTTGTCTCTTTCTGGAAGATCCATCCAGATTCATCCAAAGGGCCAAAGTCATTCCAACTAAGGTGCTGAAGGCTTCCAAACCTGGGAATCACCACGTTGTACTTGCTGGCAACACTAGAGGGCACAAGGCAGAGGGAGAAGAGCCAGGCAAGGGCTGGCAGGGATGAGCAGTCCTGGGGCCACCCAGCCTTCTTGGTCCTTACATCCACCATCTCCACTGGAGAAGGCACAGAGATGGGCTGTGCAGACAGCACATCAGGGCCACCCATCACCTGTGCCACAGAGGCAGGTTGGACCATGGCACAGCTCCTCGTGGTAGGACCAAGGCCTCCTCTGATGAACGTGCTGCTGAACACTTGGATTTCCATCTGTCCAGCTTCAACCATCTTCTTGCTTCACACCCCTATGGCTGGAGGAGAGCAGCACAGACCATGGGTCCCTTTGGGTCTCCAAGCTTTATACATTCCAGCTCGTATCCCAGGCACCACTGCAGGACCATACCCTTTCACCACGCCATGCTTCCCTGACCTATCTCTACTGACATGGACTCTGACCACTCCAGATGATGCTGGGCCATGCTGCTGGGCCTTCCCCAGCCTACCAGGGTCATTCCCTTCCTGCCTGTTCCAGGCAAGGCCATTCCAGAGAGCAGGAAACACGTGTTTTCTCCCAGATTGATTGTCCAACAATGCTATATCCCAGCCATCCTCTTCCCCTCCACCAGGTCTGTGTGCAGATCCCATTGCAATGGAGTACAAATCCAGGTCAGATGCCAGCTTTTTCCTTTCTTGACTGGAGTATCTACAACATCAGGCCATGAGAAGCGCATCTCTCTTCCCAGTTCAGTTCATATCTTCCCTATGGATGGTCATGGCAACATCCTGGAGACTGAATTTTGTCTTGTTGCATGTCTCTTCCTTCTTAAAACCCCCAAAACACTAAAACATTCTCCCACCATACATTTGTAGATGTGCAGCACTGACATCCTGGTCACCCAGGAGCTCTACCACCACTGATCCTCTGTAACTCAATGCATACAGACAGGATCCACCAAACAACCTTTTAGGGCCTACCCTTACCATAAAGCATCTCTCTGTGAAGCCAGGACTGATGCTGTAGCAATGGGACCAACCAATACCAACCCTCCAGGCCCCAACAGCCTGGAGTAGCACTTGTCCCACCAATTGTCCTTGTCCTACCACCCCAACCCCACTTACCCAGGTGCGTAGGAAGCCTTGGGCTCTGATTTGATTGGAGGGACCACGTTGTTTAGGCAGTGGCCACCAAGGTAACCCTTGGGTACCACCATGCCATTGTTGTTATTGCAGTTGAGGTGAGCACCATAGCCCGGTCCACAAGGGTTGGCCAGAAGAGGACCATGCCGCATTGGGATCTGGCTGCCCGGGGCTGGAAGGTGGAGGGAACCACTGGAAGTGGGGTTGGTCACATTGGTGATGGAGCTGGGAAGAGGCGCGTTGATGGTGGTTGAGCTGGAGGGCTGGGGGTGTGCATAGCTGGCTGAAGCAGGGATGTCAGGGAAGCAGCTGAGGAAGAGAAGGGGACAACCTCAGCAGAGGGATAGGTAGACGGCACTTGCTGCTCAGCCCACCCCTGCCCAGCCATGCAGCAATGGGGATGGAGCTTCTCATGGTGCTGTGGGACACCTAAAACCAGGCAGCGTTGTGGTGGCACCAGCAGGAGCGTACAGGGAGGCAGAGCAGACACATGGGGTGGCGGGACTGATGCAACCCAGGGAGGTGTTAAAGGCCAGAGACAGTGGGAAATGGCAGGACCTGCTCACTGTGCTGCAGCTTACACAGGGAAGGTGCTTTGTCACTTAAGCCCCATAGATCCTGCTCCCACCCTCAAGCCCAGGTCTCCTTGGTAACTATCCAGGTATGTTCTCACCTCCTTGCCAATCATAGAATGGTTGAATGGTTTGGGTTGGAAGGGACCTTAAAGCTCCTCCAGTTCCAACCCCCTGCCATGGGCAGAGACACCCTCCACTAGAGGAGGCTGATCCAAGCCCCACACAACCTGGCCTTGATGTTGGCACACATCGCTGCTCCACATTTCCGGAGCTCCACACTTCCCACTGAGATCCTAGCTCTTGTTTTCCCATTGATCAAATAAAGGAAAAGACTTTTGTAGCGCCCTCAAGGAGGAGAATTAGGACCAGAAGAGACTGAAGACATTCAAAGGCAAGAAGCCAGGAAGAGATACGAGGAAGAAGTGGAAATGAGAACAAAGAGCAATAAAGGAGGATTCCAGGAGGGACATTGCTGCTCAGTGATTCCTCGAACTGCAAGGCTGGACATTGCTCGACATCTCACACAGGAAACAACAGAGTTCCTGCTGTGGAGCAAGCGAAGCACTTACATATCTGGTGAGTCCTCCTTGCTGATGTACTCTTCCAGGATGCTGGTGTCAATGTTCGATGGTTCCAGAGCTCCATTAATGTCGTGGCCTGCGAAGGGAGAGGAGGTGGAAACGTGAGCCATGAGAAGCACACAGAAGATCCTTGCTTCAGAAACACCACCAGACCTTTGCAGAGCCAATAAACTCATCAGAGAACATCAATTTGAGGACTGCCATCTGCATCCCAGGGTAAAACCAGCCAGGGAATGGGGCACTTGGGACAAGCCAAGGAGGTGACACTACCTGGGATGCTGGGCACACGTGGTGCTCTTCTACAGCCGTTTTCAAGCTGTGCTCTGGCTGTGGGACACACAGGCTTCCCAGGACCAGGCTCAGGACACATGGGAGAAGGGAGATCTTGGGGTCAGGGCAAAGCTATGCAAGACATACGGCTCCAAGAGCCAGGTCTTGCCCAACCACCACAACAGCTCTGTCAGCAAAGCTGCAGGACCCGCTGGCCTCACTGGGATCGATGGAAGGGCTCTCCTTAGCAGGCAAGACAGCACAACCCTGCGGAGGCTCCGGGGTGCTGGGAAAGCTGGTTTCCATCCCTTTGGATCTTTGGGATGGAATTTCTCTGCCAATGCTGTCATAACAGCTCTGGATGAGGTCCCGACCCCACAGGACCCCTCCTTTCCATCCTCTCCTCTTCTCCATGGACAAGCAATGGACTTCCCTCTCCATTCTCCCATAGGATTCCTCCTCCCTCCCCTGTTCTGGGGAAGCTGGGCTGGGGTTTGTTGACAGAAAGTGCTTTCTTTATCTGTGGCTCTCAAGTGGGAGGCTGCAGCCCTCTGGGGCCGGTGCCAAAACCACTGCCAAGAGAGTGGAAGAGAAGGTCCAGCTCCCCCCACCGCAGATAACGGAGATGGCCCCTTCCTGAAAGACCCCATAGCACCACGTTAAAGCACATCCCTTGCCCAGGAGAAGACCCTGACCCTCACCTCCCCCCAGGAATCATGCATTGGGAAAGGTCACCCGCTGAACCACAAAGCCCCGGCTGGGGGGTTCCATCCCAGCCCTGGCCAATGGCAGCTTTCCCCTCTGCAAATCCCTTTCATACCAAGACAAGCAAATGGGCAGAAATAAATCCAGCTAGGAATTCTGCCAACGGACAGGGTGTGTGTGCGGATGGAGGGATCTCTGCCTTAGAAACCCTGGCTAGAAGGGGAAAACCTGGGGAGCTGTTTGCTTGTGAGCATCTAACCCTTTGTGCATCACACGGCTCCACAGCAGAGCCAAGGGACATGGAGGAGAAGGTGGGGATGCTCTCCAATGTAAGCTCTTGCTATGGAAGGATGTAGAGTGGAAGGCATCCCTGCCCATGGCAGAGGGTTAGAACTGGATGCTCGGAAGTTCCTTTCCAATCCAAATCATTCTATGATCCAGAGCAGGGATATGTGATACTGCTGCTAGGGTAGCTAGGTAGCAGGGTGCTCCAAGCCCTGTGTCCAACGTGGCCTTGAGCACTGCAGGGATGGGGCAGCCACAGCTCCTCTGGACACCCTGTGCCAGAGCTCAGCACCCTCACAGGGAACAACTTCCTTATCTCCAACCTGAACGTGCCCTGTTTCAGTGTGAACCCATCACCCCTCGTCCTATCGCTGCAGTCACTGATGAAGAGTCCCTCCCCAGCATCCTTGTAGGCCACAAAAGCTGTAAGGAAACTTGTCTTCTCCCAGGTCCCAAGGTTGGGACTCAGGTTCAGAGAAGCAAAACCAGGCACTTTACCAATTTTGCTGCCTTTCCACAAGCTACTGAGCCTGTACAAGAAAAGCCGGACCTCAGTTATCCTCACACCTCCGAACTCCAGGAGCTCCTTTATGGTAAAAGAGGAGCCCAGGACCAATGCAGAGAGGACAGGAGGCCCTCAATAGACAGCGCTGTACTGGGTTTTCCTATTTCTTTGCTACCTTGTCTTAAAAGTCACCTTCAGGAGCCCTCAGGAGAGACCCAAAGGGTGAGATAAGCACCGTGACGTGGGAGGTGGGTCAGTTGTGTTGCTGCAGGGCTGAGATGTGATAACACCCATGCTGGGGTCTGGCTGCACGTGTGAGATGGGACAGGGGCTTCCCATTAGAAAGAAAGGACTTTCCATGCGCCAGCTGGGGTGAAAGAGGGGTGTGAGGGCAGCGGGACCGTTGCATGAGCAATGTCCCACCACCCATAGCTCCCATGCAAGCCGAGCTCTTACCTAAAGCCAGCTTTAGGTGATTAATTACAAGCTAATACCTCTCCATAGAGTCACGAGTTCCCAACAACAGGAACAACACTCCCTCCCCTTCCAAAGCAGGGATTAGGAGGAAGCAGGAAGCCACCCTGGGGACTTCAACACCCACAGTCAGATCCCACACCTCACCCCAGCAAGGGATGGAGGAGCCCAGCGCTGCTGGTCTCAGTCCTCTCACTGTGGGAAGAACTGCAGTGACCCACACACAGCATCTCATGTACAGCCTTACCTCTGCACCAGAGCCTGCTCCAAAGAGGACACAAAGGCTCTTGTCACCCGTAACCTCTTTGCTGTGCCCAAAGCCCAGCAGGACGCATTCTGCCTTCCATCCCACAGAAGAGATGCTGTAGGTATCCATAGAGCTGCCCCAATGTTCCTGCACACAAGGAACCTCCCAGGGCAGGGACCAACTAATTCAGCCCCTTCTCACACACACTGACCTCCCTGCACACACATGGAGACTCTTCCAGGCCAACCTCCTATTTCCCAGCTCCTTCAGGCAATGCGACTGCAAAGCATCTCCCAAACCTCCCATGTCCCTATGTCCCCCTTCTGCCTTCTCCGCTTTCCAACCCCTCCATTGCAAAAGGATGGAAGAGATCCACAGACAGCCTGAAGAGCAAGCTGCTAAATCCACCGCAGGCTCCTGGCGAGCAGAGGCCCCTGTACGTGTGGGAATGTCAGGAATCCCAATGTTTGGACTGGTTTTCTCTGCCTTTCCCAAAGCTCCAAACACATCCAAACAGAGGTGCTTCCCACTGGCTCCTCCCTGCTCTGCTGGCAGCTGGTGACACCCTTTTGGCTCCATGTTTTCAGGTGCTTTGGTGCACCCTGCATCCCATCAGATGGGCTCTGGGAGAGTTAATGGTGTCTGGCCCCCGTGAGTTGTCATATTTACGGGTCTGAGAGATTAAACCCAGAATGTACCTTGAGTGATAGGCTGAGAAGTTTATGGTATTTCTATTTATAACAGGCCCTCCCCCCTCGATTCCTGCTCTGTTGCTTGTCTTCTAATCACCCCTAATCCTGCCTGGGTCACCTGGGGGTGGGAGGAAGGGAGAGGGCTGAGGAGCTTCATCCTGGGATCTGCTAACATGAACCAGATGTGGGAACCTGGAGATGACAATGAGGGCAACTGGGGAGCATCAGCAGAGGGTGGGGGAACACCAGTGAGGAGGTGGGAGAGAAGAGGCTGTGCCAAGCCCGGAGCATCCCCATAGCACTGAAGCCATGTAAGAGAAGGTGGAGTTTACTTATGGGTTTCAGGGACCTATTGAGGGTATTAAAGTGCCATTCTCTGACCTGAACGCTTGAAAGACAGCGAGGACACCTCCATTAACCAGCAATGGCCAAGGTGCTGCAGAGCCAGGAGAGGGAGTAACCTGCAGGTGAGAGCAGCACCAGAGCTTGGCTTTGAAGTCCTTGACCTACAGACGGGCCAGGTTCATTATCTGCTGCAGGCAAACCTTCACCTGAAACCTGGTGCAAAGGGCAGGGAGCTCACTCATGTCTGCAGCAGGATCAGAGCCATCAGACACAGCAGAGAGCAGGGTTGTGGATGCGGTGCTGGTGGTACAGAGGGTGCCTGGAGCATGATGGAGAGATGGCAGCTTTGGGAACGGTTCATAGAATGGTTTGGGTTAGAAGGGACATTGAAGCTCATCCAGTTCCAACCCCTGCAATGGGCAGGGACACCTTCCATAGAGCAGGGTGCTCCAAGCCCCTGTGTCCAACTTGAACACTGCCACAGCTTCCAGCAAAGCACATCTCTGCCCAAGGACCTTCCTACAGGAAGCACGTTAAAGCAGGATGCTTATGGGGAAACTGAGGCACGGAGCACTCTGGTGACAAAACCATCACTGTGCAGGGAGGCAATAACGAAATACCCAGTGGATGTACAGTGGAGCAGGACCGGGCTGCCTTTTCCCCATGGGAAGATGCAGCATTCCCTCTGCCGATGGCTCTTCAGCACTCCAGAGCAGGTGCTGGTCCCACAGCGAGGCACAGAGCCCTAACACACAGCTCTGAGCACGTTCCTGTGGCTGCGAGTGAGGAGTTGTGCAACCACGGGGCTGGGCTGCAGCATCGGCACATTCCCGGGGCCTCCTGCTGCTCAGCACCCCCCTTTTCCTTCCTTCCCTGTTTATCCTTTGGTCCTGGTAGATTGGCTGCTGGCCTGGCCACGAGCAGGAGGAATCTGTGCTGGGGCTGGTTAACCAAACACTGCCTAAGCCCAGGGTGCTGCAGGGCTAACCCTTGGCTTCAGACCTCCTTCCCCACCAGCAGGACCCCGTCTGTGTGCAGGGTGAAGCTCGAGCATCCAGCGCCACATCCTTGCTCTGCTTGGGTGAGGATTGCATCCTTCCATTCCCACGCATAGGGTGGGATCTAGTGAGGAATCACAGCAAAACCCTGCCCAGAGACCTGGGCTACACAGCTGCCACCAGCAGTGGGGATATTCTGCTTGCATAAGGGACAGTGGGATGATGTCCCTATCACTCCATGCACCCAATGCTGGGCTGTCCACAGGGTATGGAGGGATGGAAACATTCCCTCTGGATGCAGCCCCTGCCTCCTCCTGGCTACCAGCCCAGCATTCCTCCTTAATTAATGCTCTTTATTACCTGACCGTAACAATAACCAGTCGCTTCCAGCAAAGGGGCTGCTGTAACCTGAGTGGGACATCAACCATTCCCCACGCTCCCCCCAAGTGCTCTCAGGACCACCCCAGAGTGAAGCCCTGATTGTCCAAGGCACCCAAAGGGGCCCCCAGGTCCCCTCTCTGAACCACAGCGTAGTTCCTCCATGGGGTGAGGAGAGGTTCACCCCATCTCTATCATCTTCCTTCAGCCCCTTCAGGACAGCCTGCTGGTGTCAATACATGCAGCTTCAGGGACCTTGGCTTGATCTGATGCTGATGGAGCTATGCTGAGCTACACCAGCTGGGTACTCACTGCTAACTTCGATCCCTGAGTAGTTTCAGTCATGTTAGGACAACCTGCTCCCACTCACGCACAAACACAGCACGTTTCCCATCACAAAAGGTAGGTCTGTCCCAGTCGATGCGGAGGTACAGCCATCATCCTGTGTCCCACCTCCATCTCATCACCAAGGACAGCCCTGCCCCTCCAAAGCAATGGAACAGCTTGTGCATCCCTCATCCATGCTGGAGCAGAAACCCAAGGTTCAAAGTCACACCAGAAACACGGCTGAGGTTGAGCCCTTGGCATCCATGGGACAAGATCCTGGAAAAACACCACGCATGAGGACCTCGGTTAAAACCATTCCAGGGTCTCCAGGGCCGGGAAAACCCTGGAGCAAAAACCTGGCTGAGCAGACAGTGGCAAAAGGGAGTCATGAACCACAGCAGAACCAGGTACAACCAAACCATCCCCATCCCACAGCCCGGTGCCCACACCGGGTACCACCATCCAAGCAGCATCTCCCTATCATCCGCAAGGCTCCCATACAGGCCCACAACTCCTCAGCTTATGTGACAAAATGCCTTCAGATGAGCTGGGAAGCATCCTTAACCATACAACACATCCTGGCTCTAGCCCACAGCCACCCTCACCCCTGTACCTGTGGGCAGTGTTGCTGTTCCTCACATGCTAGCAGCAGGGGATGTGAATCAGTACATATACCCTTTTTAGGTGCGTATATGGAGAAATAATGCCCTCTCTGTCCATCTCCCAGGCCTCAGGGAGGACAGAGTGTGTGGTGGAGACATCCCAAGAGAGAAGAGGTATGAGGACCAAGAGGAAATCACCCCGCTGTGCCACAGCAGAGCATGGACACATCCCTTAGGGAGCCCTGCAGGAAAAGGCAGGCAGCTCCATGCAGAAGAGATGAGTGAGCATCATCCTCCCTCCCAAACCTTCCTGAGCTCTTCCTGTCCTCTCAGCATCTTCTCCCCTGTCCCATCCTTCCACCTCCCCTCATCCCTTCCCTCCCTGAGCTGTTATCCCTCCTGAGTCCCTTCTCCATGCAGCTCTCCACCCTTGTCCTGGCCTTTCCTCCGCCCTTGCCAGCTGTGAACCTTGGCATGGATAGAGCCATTGTCCTCGGGGCACTGGGGCTGAGGAGGAGGAGGGGAAGGTGTGAGAGGGGACACAGTGAAGCGTTTGTCCCTGTCCCCGCAGGCGTCAATGCCCTGCTTGTCCATTCATGCACTAGGATGGCAGGAACAGCAGCACCCGCACAAGCCTCCCCATTTGGTGGGGTCCAAGGTGCCTGCCCAGGGGGGCACATTGCCCTGTTTGTTTGGTGCCCCACAGAGGCTTTATCTGCCTCTCTATAGGGTGCTGGGGGGGATACCAGCACCACAGAAGGTCACTTCAGCTGGCGTCTCCCATGCTGGAGGTCCCATCAGCTCTGTGACCCTCACACCTCCATTCCCCAGCGCAGGAGGAAGACTGGAATCACAGAATGCTTTGGAAAGGACCTCAAAGCTCCTCCAGTCCCAATCCCCTGCCATGGGCAGGGACCCCTTCCACTGGAGCAGGGTGCTCCAATCCCTGTGTCCAACGTGGCCTTGAGCACTGCAGGGATGGGACAGCCACAGCTTCTCTGGGCACCCTGTGCCAGCGCTCAGCACCCTCCCAGGGAACAGCTTCCTCCTCATATCCAACCTGAGCTTCCCCTGTTCCAGTCTGAACCCATCACCCCTTGTCCTGTCACTCCCATCCCTGATGAACAGTCCCTCTCCAGCATCCTTGTAGCCCCCCTGAGATACAGGAATGCTGCTGTGAAGGATGGGGAAAAGCTCTCCAGCACAGCCTGGTCACAGCACATCACCCACCCCATTTCACCACAAATCAGTGGGCTGCACTTAAAGGACTAGACAGTAAACAGAGACCTAATCCTGCTCTTGTGTACTCTCTGCAGACCACTAACTCAGACTGAAGGTTTTGGGGGACAGAAGTGACCTTTTCTATTGGGGAACAATGAAGACTCAGGCACAGGGATGTGATAAGGCTCACGGTAGATGCCTGACCAATGGCACTGCTGTTCTACTACCAAGGAAAGAGCCCAGGGACACAGTCCCGAAACACTGAGCTCACCGCAGGGCCACCAACACCATTGGATTGCGCTCCTGGAATGGGTCTTGGGGTATCTGGGGATCCAGGAGCCGCTCCGGATACCACTTTCATCCTTGTTCTGAAGATGTGGACTCAATACACACATACAGGGGAATCAGGACTTGGCGCTGAGCTGCCAGGCCTGGACCTCCTCAGCACAAAACAATCCTTAGGCAGGAAGATTAATAATCAAACAGCACCAGAACACAAGTCCAAGCAGCCAAGCATCGCCTGGAACACCACGTCCAGGTCGGGTGCTCCGTTCCTCCCTTCTAACTGGGAGGCAATAAGGTCTCTCCAGTCTAGCCTGGATGGCCTCCAGAGGAGACTGAGTGGAAGAAAGCAGAGGGATTTATCGAGATGGGGCCTGTGCCAGCCCATGGGCAGGGCCAGCACCACGTTTGTGCAACCAAAACTGAGCTTTTACAAGCAGAAGGGTCAGGTCATGGCGCTTTTCCTTCTCACGCAGCTGGGATGCGCATCCGCACAGCACTTAATCTCAGGGCCACACTGCAATAGAGTTTGCTGGGGAATTGGCTCCTTTAGAATATCACAAAAGGCATCAAAAGCTTCTTACACCCTTGCGTTTCCTCTACCATCGCAGCAGTAAGTCCTCATCTACCTCTAATAGCACAAACCTCCGAAGAGCCAGGGCCAATTCCAAGGATGTAAGAGCAGAACATAATCAAGAAGTGGACCAGCCAGGGACACAGGCACAGGGCAGTCAGAGAATCCCAGCCTGGTTTGGGTTGGAAGGGACCTTCCATTGGAGCAGAGTGCTCCAAGCCCTGTGTCCAACGTGGCCTTGAGCACTGCAGGGATGGGGCAGCCACAGCTTCTCTGG
>JASSUY010054767.1:0-20029 GCA_032466535.1 Forpus xanthops | reverse complement strand
TCTCCAGGCTGCCCCAGCCCAGCTCTCTCAGCCTGGCTCCAGAGCAGAGCTGCTCCAGCCCTCGCAGCATCTCCATGTCCTCCTCTGCCCTCTCTCCAACAGCTCCACATCCCTCTTGTGCTGTTCCCCAGAGCTGGATCAGAACTGCAGGGGGGTCTCCCCAGAGCACAGCAGAGGGTCAGGATCCCCTCCCTGAGCTGCTGCTCACACTCTGGGGGTGCACCCAGCACATGGGGGGTTCTGGACTCAAGCACACACTGAAGCCAGGTCATGGGGAGCTTCTCCTCACCCAACACCCCAAGTCCTTCTCCTCAGGCTGCTCTATCCCATCTCCCCCAGCCTGTGTTCATGCTGGGATTGCCCCAACCCAGGGGCAGGACCTTGCCCTTGGCCTCGTTGGGCTCCATGAGGTTCACACAGTCCCACCTTTCCAGCTTTGTCAGGTCCCTGTGGATCCCATCCCTTCCCTCAGGTGTGCTGACCAGAGCACATAGCTTGGGCAGTTGATCTGGTTATGGATGTGGGAGCACTCACTGCATCCATGCACTTGCTGCAGCCACAGGAATCTCATCTCTTATGATAATCAGCCTCAGAAACATCCACAGAGACATAATGAAGGTCACGCTGTCATTTTCAAAATGAAGCAGACAGATAACATCAACCTTTTGATGTGGTTAGGAGATTTAAATGGCAGTTTCCTAAGGCCTCAGTAAATTACAGTGACCTACGTAATGCCATGTCTATGACTGAGATCAGCAGCACTGCTCGAGTGACTGTTCATAAACCAGGATAGAATGAGCTGCTCCATGGAAACACCTGCATCTTGGAAATACTCTGCTTAAACTATCCCACCAACCCTAATTCATTCACTAATTATCCTAAACCCCCAAAATGATTATTTTGCTCAAATTTAGGCACAATCTGGGTTATTAAATGATGCTCATCGTGTTGAATGGCTGCTGGGGTGAAGCGTGTGAGGCATGGGGTTAACCTTTCAAAGGCCATTAAAATCAAATGCAAATCTTCATCCCTATGAACTCCTTATTTTATAATGCCACTGTAAGCTGTTCCTTGTCACATTCAATGGCAAAAATAGCAAAGATAAGTTTAAAATGTAGAATATGAGGCCAAAATCTTACCTAGAATGAGCAGGAAATCCATAGGGATTTCTGTAGAGCTCTATCAGTTCCACTGCTACAAAATCATTAATGAATCTGAGGGGGATTTGGGGTCATATTTGAATTTTCCTCTGGGGAAACTGTGTTTTTTAGACCCTGAATTATGGGTTAGAGTTCTTAGCCTTCAATTAGCAGCAAATTAAATGTAATCTCCATACACAGGGCTTGTGAGCTGCTGCTGGGAGGAACTCGTGACTTTGCCAACAGCAGTATTTTAAGATCATAGGATCACAGATTGTCATCATTTGCTGCTGTGGAAAGGAAGAAAAATAGGGAATTCCTCCTATGGTAATGTCATACGGACTTTAAATTCACATAATCACTATGTTAATATCCCGGTTTTGGCTGGGATAGAGTTAGTTTTTTCCCTAGTAGAATCATACAACAGTCAGGGTTGGAAAGGACCTTAAGCTCATCCAGTTCCAACCCCCTGCCATGGGCAGGGACACCTCACACTAAACCATGGCACCCAAGGCTCTGTCCAACCCGGCCTTGAACAGTGCCAGTGATGGAGCATTCACAACTTCCCTGGCTGCGGTTTGGATTTAGCATGAGAATAATGCTGATAACACGTTTAGGAGGGGAAGGTGAAGGAGTGGGGGAAAGTTAGTATGGGAAAGTCAGTATTACCCAAAAATTGACTTTTTTAAAAAAAAAAATTAATATTTTGGTTGAAAAATCAGTGGCATCTCCATATTGTTTGCATAAACTGATTTTAGTGATTTGTCTCAGGGAAAACTGTCTTACAACTGTGAACCTCTCAGATTTTATATGCAGTTCAGAGCAAGAATTATTTTCACTCTCTAGATGAAGCTTATCTAACGAACTTTACATTTGGAAAGCATTCCCAAATGTCTTAATTGTAAAATCCCAGAATCCCAGCCTGGTTTGGGTTGAAGACACCTTAAAGCTCCTTCAGGTTTAATGCCTGCCACGGGCAGGGACACCTTCCACTAGAGCAGCTTGCTCCAAGCACTGTGTCCAACCTGGCCTTGACCACTGCAGGGATGGGGCAGCCACAGCTTCTCTGGGCACCCTCAAGCATTCAATGGTCAACTCAATCATAATAATAAAAATGCTAAGAAAAGGAGGAAGAACAATGAAAACTGGAGGGAAAGTCAGGTTTCCAGGAGTTTGATGCCCATCCCAAGTCATCCTCTTCCACCCTCCTCCTTCCTCTGCAGCCACTCACCATGGTCTGCCTTACACATCCTAGGGGTTGAAGCAGAGCTACCAAACTTCTCCCTTAGGTTTAACACACAGTGACACAGCAATGTGGACTTTCTTCACCGAATTATGTGATTCTGTATGTGGCAGACAAATAAATTCAATACTTTGAGCTTTAATTTTGTGCATTTTTGAGTTGTGGTTGAATTTATCTTTTTTCATAGGAGATCTTCAGTGAACCAGCACATCTTTGTTTTTCCTTCTGTTGAAAAGAATCACTACTCTTTAGTGTTTTCAATAGCACAGTGTGCTATTACCAAGCATCCAGACTCCTGAGCCACCTTGTGGAGATCACGAGGTTCAAACATAGTAATTTTGGACCTGTTGTAGCAGTTTGATTCATCTCTTTGTTACTGGCTCATTACAATACACATGCTCCTTCCTTTTGAACTTTCCATCTTCAACATGGAGGACTGAAACTTGCTTTTTAAGGTGAAATATGAGAGATTGCTTTCTCTACCAAGGTGTGCAAAAATGCTTTTGGAATGACAAAAATGGTCTTAACATCAAGATTGTGGCCTGTAAGAAAGCTGGAGAGGGGCTTTGGACAAGGGATGGAGGGAGAGGCCAAGGGGAACGGCTTTAACTGCCAGAGGGGAGACTGAGATGAGCTCTTGGGCAGAAGCTGTTCTGTGTGAGGGTGCTGAGCGCTGGCACAGGGTGTCCAGAGAAGCTGCAGCTGCCCCATTGCTGGCAGTGTTGAAGGCCAGGTTGGACACAGTGCTTGGAGCAAGCTGCTCTAGTGGAAGGTGTCCCTGCCCATGGCAGGGGTTGGACCTGGAGGGGCTTTGAGCTCCCTCCCAACACAAACCAGGCTGTGACTCCATCACACTGGAGGACAGCTCAGAAATCACTGCTCCATGTGCAGGGCACTGCAGGGTCATGATCCAGCACGGATGCACCCAGTGCATGGTGCTGGCTGCTTGGCTAGCTGAGCAGAGCCCATTGCCCATCACAGCCCCTGATCCTCTCATCCCCCTGCTCCAGGTGATGAATGAAGACGGTCAGAGCAGCTCTATCAGAGACAAGATCCTCACCATCGACGTGCAGCCGGGCTGGAAGCAGGGCACCAGCATCACCTTTGAGAAGGAAGGTGACCAGGTAATGCCTCAGGTGTGAAGCTCTGTGCCAGGTCCCCTGGTGCCATGGGCACTTGGGAATGTGGTTAATGCAGCAGCCTCACAGCCCTCCAAGGAGCCCTTCGTGCCTGGGTGATAGAGAAAATATCACTGCAAAGGGATGGCTTTCTGCCTGCCATCAGCTTTGGACAGCTCAGTCTTTGGTAGGAGACTCCTTTTTCCTTCCCCTCTCCCTCACTTTTAGGGCCCCAATGTCATTCCAGCGGACATCACCTTTGTTGTCCAGGAGAAAATCCACCCGAGGTTTAAAAGAACCAATGACAACCTCATTTTCATTGCTACCATCCCGCTGGGGAAGGTAAAGAGCTGAGCAAGGGCATGGAAGCTGGGTCTGTGGGGCAGCAGCTCCAGGTCCTGCTCTGTGCCCTGCAGGCACTGGTTGGCTGCACGGTGGATGTGAGGACACTGGATGGGAGGCTGCTGAACATCCCCATCAATGACATCGTGGAGTAAGTGCCAAGAGGCAAAAGGCTTCTGGGCTCAGGGGCCTTCCTGCCCATTTTGGTGGCCAAGGAGGCGAATGGGCACCTGGGAGGAGCCTCAACATTGCCACATTCCCATTGCCTGGGTTACTTGGATGCTTCAGCAGCTTTCCAGGTCTGTGGGTTCCTGCCTGCAGGAGGATGCCCACAGCGGGCTCCTGTCATTGTCTGGGGCTGAGTAATGGAGAATCAGGGAGTCCCAGGTTTGGAATGAAGGGACCCAAAGCTCCTCCAGCCCCAACCCCTGCCATGGGCAGGGATACCTTCCACTGGAGCAGCTTCAATCCCTGTGTCCAACCTGCCCTTGAGCACTGCAGCAATGGGGCAGCCACAGCTTCTCTGGGCACCCTGTGCCAGCGCCTCAGCACCCTCACACAGAACAGCTTCTGCCTAAGAGCTCATCTCAGTCTGCCCTCGGGCAGGTTGAAGCCATTGCTCGCAGGGTTTATGGTAGGAGACACGAGTGAGAGGAGGGTTGGGTGCTCAGGCTGCCCGCAGGGAACCTGCAGCCATGAGGCTGAAGAGAAGGGCAGGGAATTCCTGCAGGGAAGCAATGGAAGGGGCCATGGGGCTCCACATGGACACGTTGGGGCTTGGAGCCTGTGTTGGCATCATCCTGCAGCTCCTCTGAGCCCTTTCCTTTGCTCTGCAGCCCCAAGTACTGCAAAGTGGTGCCAGGGGAGGGGATGCCTCTGCCTGGGGACAGCCAGCACAAGGGTGACCTCCTCATCTACTTCAACATCTGCTTTCCCAAGAAGCTCACACCTGACAAGAAGATGCTCCTAAGAAGAGCCCTCCTTTCCTAGGGCGACGATGCCCTTCTTCTCCTCTCACCCATAAAGCCCTGGAGCCCATAATGGGATGGGGTCGAGGTTGCTGTGTGTACTGGGCACACTAAAACATGAGGGTCATCCCAAAACAACTGCCTTGAGGCTGTTCCTCTGCCCTCAGCTCTGCTTCATGGCCTCTACCCCTTGGCTGCCACCCTGCAGCCATGCAGGGGGTGATGGAGGAATCAGAGGGGTTGGAGTCCTCCCAGCTCATGGTTTGGGGGTGACTGCATGGGGCAGTGCAGGCCACACCAAAACCAAGGGCCTTGCCCTGGGCCTGCTTGGGCTCCATGGGGTTCTCAGCACATCCCTGGGGCAGAGGCAGCAGGCACAGCCCAGAAGCCATCCCCAAGGCAGAGGCGAGGACCAGGGGGAGGTCATTGCTGTGCCTGGGTCGTTGTAGGGATCTGAGCACCAAATCCATGATGAGCTCGTGCAGCTTTAGGGGCTGCAGAACCCAATGTGAGTGGATGGGGCCCCTGTGGGGCTGAGGGTGCAGCAGCTCTTTGCACCCATGGGTGCATACGTGGCCATGAGCCCACGCTGCTCCCAAGCTTGTTTTTCCCTTACCATGGAGATCAATGCTCAGGCTGCATTCCTGATGCTGGAATGAGCTTCCCCTTTTCCAGCAGCATCGCAGGGCTGAGAGAACAATCGTAAACCTCCCCCAAAGTGATGGATCAGACCCCATAGGGGCGGTTTATTGGAAGTGTCCATAAGGAATCAGGAATGCCACATCCCTGGCTCTTGGGTGAGCACAAGAGGGATTTCCCACCCTGAAGCTGTCTTTGCTTCTGCTCCTCACCACCACCGGGAAGTGAGGCTCTTCCCAGCTGGAAAACCATCACCACTTCTTCCTCCCTCCATAAACTCCACTCTGGAAACCTCCGTTCTCCCACGTTCCTCTTCCAATCCCATTGTTCATCCTTACATCCATCCCCCCACTTCCTCTCAGGGGTCCCTCTGGGCCGGGTGCCCATTGGCATCGCCGCTCCCCATGGCTTTAATTAACAGCAATTAATGTAATTGAGTGCAGGTCCTCGCCGAGGGGCGAGCGGGGCCGGGTCAGGATTGGGCCAACATCCCTGCACGCTGCAGCTGCTCATAGGAGACGAACATGACCACGTTCCAAGAGCCCAAGCGTAGGAAGGATGGAACGAACCTGCACCGGGAGGAGAGGGACATGGGGAGGATGTCCCATCAGCGCCCTACCTGGTCCTGCCCTGCAGGGACACCTTCCACTCGAGCTGCTTGCTCCAAGTGCATTCTCATCCCTCCATCCCATGTCCAAAGCTCCTCTCCAGCTTTCCTGTACCCCTTTAGGCACTGGAGCTGCTCTAAGGTCTCCCCTTCAGGAGCCTTCTCTTCTCCAGGCTGCCCCAGCCCCACTCCTCAGTTTGTGCCGGCACTGCCCTGACCCAGGGCCGTGTTGAGCTCCATGAGGTTCACACAATCCCACCTCTGCAGCCTGTCCAGGTCCCTCTGCATCCCATCCCTTCCCTCCAGCGTGCCACATCAGTGCTGGGTCCAGTACAGACCCCTGAGAGACACCACTTGTGCCCATTGAGCCATTGACCAAACCATCTGGATGCCACCACCACCCACCCATCAACCCATCTCTCTCCAGTATAGAGGGAAGGACATGATGGATCCCACATCCAAGGCGTGCTCATGGCATCATCACCCCCAGACTCACCCCTTGTAGAAGCCAGCCAGCCCATCCTGCATGAGCAGTGCCAGGAGGCAGCTCAACGCATTGCGGTACTGCCCGGGGCCCGCGTTCATGTACCGCGTCTTCACCACATCCACCGGCGATGCCACCACCGTGGCACAGAACCCGGCCCCAAAGGCTGCCACGAAGTGACAGGGGACGTTGTCTGTGGGGCACAGGATGGGGTGAGGGCCATGGGGATGGCACCCGCTGCGTGTGCCCCCCGCTCAGCACCAGCCTGACCTGTCATCAGCTGGGCCCGCAGCAGCGCATCCTTGATGAGGTCGTATGTGACGAGCTCCCCGCAGTTGATGATGGCATTACGGGCAATGTTGGGCAGCGTCCCTGTGTGGGAGAGGGGGGGCAATGAAGTGTCACAGCTCTGAATGGAGCACCCTGGGTGGGTGCCATGGCCCTGCTGAGCCCATCCCTATTTCATCCATCCCCATCTGCATCCCATATCCCATCATTAAAAACAGGGAATGGTTTAGGTTGAAGGGACCTTAAAGCTCATCCAGTCCCAACCCCTGGCACAGGCAGGGACACCTTCCACCAGAGCAGCTTGCTCCAAGCTCATTCCTTCCAAGCCATTCCCCTCCATCCCTTCTCCAAAGCCCCTCTCCATCTTCCCTGTACCCCTTTAGGCACTGGAGCTGCTCTAAGGTCTCCCCTTCAGGAGCCTTCTCTTCTCCAGGCTGCCCCAGCCCAGCTCTCTCAGCCTGGCTCCAGAGCAGAGCTGCTCCATGGCCTCCTCTGTCCTCGCTCCAACAGCTCAGGGACACCATAACCACACACACTGCTCCTTCCCTCTTCCTCATCCCCATTCCCACCCCATCCATCTCCATCCCAATCCCCATTCCCTTCCTACCTCTCCATAGCCCGCGGACTCCCTCCTCCCTGGCGATGGTCCGATAAGCATCCACAGTGCCACTGTACCTCCGGGCACCATCCAGCAGTGCCCCATTGGCCTGGAACCGCACTTTGACCACGTCGGTGGGCTGGGCACAAGCCACGGCCACCGCACCCGTGGTACAGCCCGCCAGCACCCGTGGGGCCAACCCCGTGCCTGCAGAGCACAAGTGCTGCGACCCCCGGCTCTGCGGGTCCCCCACTATATGGGGACCCCATTGAGCACCATGGGGCATGGAGGGTGGGTGTTCACCCCGGGGGCACACAGGGTCTGCAGGGATGGGGTGCTCCCGGACACTCACTCTCAGCACCCTTAGGGGTGTAGAGCTGCTTGACAGAGTCATAGAGGCCGATGCGGATGGAGGCGAAGCTCATCTGGCGCTGGAGCCCGGCTGCCAGCCCTCGGTACAGACTGCGGGGTCCCTCCATCCTCACCATGGTGCTCAGTGTCCCAAACACACCGCGGTACTCCACGGTGCGCGGGATGCGCACCTCACCCTGGATCTGAGGGACACCCGTGTCACCCCAAGCACCGCCGGGGCTGAGGAGGACGCGGGGGGTACCCATGGTGGGTGCTGGCAGGGATGTGGGGCGCAGTGGGTCCTACCTGCAGCCGCACTTTGGCAGTGTCCAAGGGGAAGGTGCAGAGGTCGGCGATGCATCCGGCCAGCCCAGCGCTCACAAACTTGACACCGGCTGTTGGGGGTACCTCGGGGGGCTTCAGACCCACCATGATGGCTGCAAAGGAAAAGGGGAGGGGGCTTCAAGATGGGCTCCACTTTAGGGGTGACAACATGGCTTCAAACACCCCAAAAGCCAAACCCTGCCCTCATTCCTTGCCTGCATCCCTGGGCAAACTGAGGCAGGGGCTCCATGCTCAGCCCAGGGATGGCACTGGGTGCACCCACCCCATCCCACCCACAACACGGGTGCTCGGTGGGACCATCTCCCCCCGGGGTGACCCCCCCCATGGCCTCACCGTTGGCAGCCCTGCTTGTCACACGGGCATTGCTTGGCTCCTTGGCTCCCCCTTATATAGCACTGGGATGGCATTCCAGCCCCTGGGATCGGGTGACAGCGAAGCCCAGTTCCCTCACTGCCATTTGAGCCACCTATGGCTGAGGTCCAAACCTCGGGTCCTGTGCAGACCCTCAGCACCCATCAGAGCAGAGCGTCCCACAGCAGGATCCTGCCTGTTTGGTGGCTGCTGGGACCTCAGATGGGGAATAATCTGGGATTAACCCCAAAAGTGCTCTGGGAAGAACGAGATGCAGCAAGCACTTAAAGGGTTAAAAAGGGACCGGGTCAGGGTCAGGTTGAGCCCCTCTGCCCCTGGCACAGTGCATGGAGCTGTAACCCATTCCAGAGAGCTGGATTTCCTCAGCTTGCTGTAACGTGGCCCCCCAGCTCACGTGGAGCAGCAAAGAGGCTCCGAGATGAATCCATGATGTAAACCAGGATGACCTTTAGAGTGTGGCTCAGGGGATGGTGCCAAGGGGAGGGATGAGGCTGGAGGCCAAGGGGGGGTGAGGGATCAAAGAACGGCCCTTTTCCTCCAGTTCCTTAGGACTCTGTGTTGAACCCTTGGTGCTATTGAGCCTTATACCCACGAAGCCCAAAGGGATGTGTGAGCTCACCCTATGTGTGTGTGCATGGAGCAGGGATTTGGAGCTGCTCCAGCGATGGGGCTCCAGGCAGATGCTCATCCCCAGGCTCTGGTGTCCATGGCCTTGTTGTCCCGGCTGGTTGGACCTCACTCCACCACTGACCTAAATGCAAGAAGGAGAAGCTGTTTACCTCATGCCTGAGCTATAACCCAGGAGCCAACATTGGAACTCCTCTGCCTGTGTTCCCAACCCAGCTGGCATCCAGCCTGGGCTGTTCTGGGGTCAGCTTTGGCTGGGATCAGCTTTAACCTGCCCGAGGGGAGGCTGAGATGAGCTCTTAGGCAGAAGCTCTTCCCTGGGAGGGTGCTGAGTGCTGGCACAGGGCGCTCAGAGAAGCTGTGGCTGCCCCATCCCTGGCAGTGCTCAAGGCCAGGTTGGATACAGGGGTTGGATCTAGTGGGGTTGGGAATGGAGGAGCTTTAAGGTCCCTTCAACCCAAAACATTCCATGATAACTTCAGAGGTGGGAGGAAGAGGGATGCTGCTGCTTTGGCTCCTTAAATCCTGACGACAAAGAGTGGTTTGAATTCAGCACCTCACTTGGAGCATTCCCTCTCCCTTGAGCTCCATTCACTCCAAACTGATACCGTTACTGTGCGGTGACCTTTCCATGTGCCCCTGTGGGAAACATTCCATGACATCCTCTCCCCTCTGGCCCTGGAGGCTCCTGGAGGAAGGAATCCCATGCACGTGCCAAGGACAGGCTCCAGATCCAGTGGGATGCTTCGCACTGCACAAGAAACCTTGGGTATTTTATTGAGACACAAATAGCATGGAAAGAACCCGGCTCAGTTCGTACCCAAAGCCATTATCCAAAAGGTTCCTGACCTAAAAACACCAAAATAATTTAGGATACAAAATTCCCTGTTTCTAGGAAAACCCTTCTGTACATCCCAGGATTTTACAGTATCCTTGGCCTGGGCTTCCACACGCCCCTGGCCACATCCATTGCTCCAAGCATGGATCTTTGGCAGGTCCCTGGGGAGGGAGCTCATCTTCCTGCTCCTTCCACAGCATCAGCTCTCTGCTCACGATGGGCATTGAAGTCCTCCATCCTCCTTTTGTCATCCTTTGATGGTTGCTTGACGGCGCATTGATGGATGCATGGAGCATCCATTGAGGGATGAAAGAGCCATCTCAATGTGTTTACTCATTCAAATCAAAGGTTAATTGGAGAAATTCCATAGGATTAAATCCCAGAAATGGACTAACTGGAGACCAGAGGACAGCTCCTTGCCTAACAGGGTGTCTCATTGGGGACCTGCCCTTGCAAGACACATGCTCTCAGCTCCTCCCAGGCATCAATGGGATAGCAATATGGATTCCATGCCCTCTTCCCTGCTGGAGGTGGCACAGGAGGCCATGGCTCAGGAAGCAGGCGCTCCACACGGGCTCTCTCCAGGGTTATTCCTTCTTGGAAAGGCGTGCAGAGAAGATCCTGGCGATTCTCTGGGTCTCCTCCTCTGAGATGTCAGCCATGGGCCGGGGCCGCCGGTATGGGATTCCCTGCAGCAGCGCTGTGCTCTGTAGGGACAAGCGACAGGAGTCAGGAGGCAGCATCCATGGGACACCCATTGGGTCTGACAGCAAAGGAAGAGCCCTTGTGAAGTGGTTCGTGCTGCTCAGCCACTCACCTTGAGGGGTTCCTCTTGTTCCACACACTGAAAAGCAAATGCTTGGATAAAGCCACGTTTGTTCCAAGTGTTTGCATCAAACCCCTTCTTTGTTCCACCTTTTGGGAAGGAAACCTCTCCACCATGGGGAAGCATCCCCCTGCCCGACACAACAGCAGATGCTGCAATGCTGCTGTTGTCCACCACTGCAGCAAGCAAAAGGTACAGAACTGCAATAGAAAGGATGCTAGCCCATGAACTCTGAGTCTGTGCATGACAACCCTCAGCCAAAGGCTCATACAGAGCCAACAGAGCCATGGGGGGGGTCTCCACTGGCTGCTGACACCCCCAATATGGGGGTTTCAGTATTAAACTTACTAATTCTTAATGGGCCTGGAGCACAGTGTGATGAGGAAGGGCTGAGGGACCTGGGGGGTTCAGATGGAGAAGAGAAGGCTGAGGGGGGACCTGGTGGCTCCCTCCAACTGCTGAGAGGAGGATGGAGCCAGGAGGGGGCTGCACTCTGCTCCCAAGGAACAAGGGATGGAACAAGAGGAAACGGCCTCAGGGTGCACCAGGGCAGGTTTAGATGGAGCTGAGGAACAGTTCCTGCCCCAAAGGGTGCTCAGCATTGGAAGTGCCCAGGGCAGGGATGGAGGCACCATCCCTGTGAGTGTTTACACACCATGGAGATGAGGCCTCAGTGCCATGGGGCAGTGGTGGCCTTGGCAGTGGTGGGAACAGTTGGACTTCAAGGTCTTTTCCAACCTGGATGATTCCATGATTCTCTGTAGACATGTTTAGATTGGCTATGAGGAAGAAGCTCTTTACTGTGCGGGTGCTGAGGCACTGAAATGGGTTGCACAGGGAAGCTGTGAATGCTCCATCACTAGTTGTGTTCAAGGCTGGGTTGGACATAGCCTTGGGTGCCATGGTTTAGTGTGAGGTGTCCCTGCCCATGGCAGGGTTTGGAACTGGATGAGCTTAAGGTCCTTTCCAACCCTGACTGTTCTATGATTCTACTATCTGCAGTGTTTCCCCTAAGGGTCATCCCCAGTGCTGCTGTCAGAGGTTAATACACATCTGAGCTTGTGGGGTGCAGGAAACCAAACACAAACACCTCCAAAACCACTTCTGCCTGACAATAAAACCCCATTTCCCACCCCAAAGGGTGAGATCAAAGCAGAAACAGGATCCTGGAGCTGCACGGTTCAGGAGGGAGCCGATCACCTCAGGCCACCTTTCCACTGCTCCCAGTGAGGCTGAGCCCTGCTGGATGGAGAAGCAGCCCAGCGATGCAGGCGAAAGGCTGGACCAAGGTATTGGCTTTCAAATGAAGCCTGGCTGCCAAGAGAGCCAGTGAGCAGCATGGCCTGAAGCAGCTCTACTTCCTTAACCCCTGGGGCAGCTGAGGCCGGATCTTTCCTCTCTCATCTCAGTCTCCCCTCAGGCAGGTTAAAGCCATTCCCCTTGGCCTGGCCCCACATCTCTTGTCCAGGGCCCCCCTCCAGGCCTCCTGCAGCCCCTTCAGGCACTGGAGCTGCTCTAAGGTCTCCCCTTCACACAGCAGAGGGTCAGGATCCCCTCCCTGAGCTGCTCACACTCTGGGGGTGCAGCCCAGCACACGGGGGGGGTTCTGGGCTCAAGCTCACACTGAAGCTGGGTCAGGGGGAGCTTCTCCTCACCCAGCACCCCAACTCCTCCTCAGGGCTTCTGGTGTCCACCATAGCAATGGCTCTCTATTAAATTACTCAAATCATCCAACGAATGCTATTTCAAAGGCTCATGGCACTGCATTTCCTATCACTGTTCCCCTCTCAGATGTCCTCATGCTACACACATCCTTGTGCACAGTGGGGACAGAGAGACAGCAGCTCATGTTCGCAGAGAGCAGCAGAGCTTTTCTCCTCTGTCCTCACAGTGAACACTGCAGAGGTGCCACAGGACTTCTGCCTGAGGGGAAGCCAGAGGCACATCAAAGTGGAGCTCTTATGGAGAGGCTGCTGCAGGAAACTGCCCCTCGCTCCCATTTTGCCTCCGGTGCAATAACATACCCCAAAAGAACCCTGAAAACACGACACAGGAGCAGGTGTCTGCTGCTATTAGATGACACCAAGGGGATGGATCGCAGCTTGTGTGCTCCTCACTGCCAGTAAATGAGGTGTGCCTGGAAAACACAACCCTTGCAGCCTGTTCCAGATAGAAGTGGCTGAAATCCTCTTACCACTGGCTCTGGTTGCAGCAATGCAGAGGAGTTAAGATGTGTGTAACTACCCCAAGGACCTTCCTACAGATGGATTCCCAGCTCTAGGAAAGGTTTAGCAGCAATTCCTGCTGCTCTTCCCTGTGCAAAGGTGTGAAAGGCAATGAGAGAAGTTTAAAGGGGCAGTTACCACTTGAGCTCACTCATGAGCCTTGTTGAATTCCATGACATGGTCCCATCCCTCAAGCCCGTCCAGGTCCCTCTGGATCCCATTCCTTCCCTTCAATGTCACTGTACCACACAGCTCGGTGGCATCAGCAGATGTGCTGAGGATGCTCCATCCCACTGTCCATGTCACCAACAAAGATGTTGAACGGTGCTGGCCCCAACCCCAACCCCTGAGGACACTGCTCTCCATGTAGAAGAGCTACAATTCCATACCTACCTCCATACAGAGCTACCCTGAAATGTGCACCCTCCTCACACAAAAAACATTTATCAAGACCATCTATGCTGCATCTTTAAGATGCTTCTCTGATAGACCAAAGGGGCTGTTTCAGAGCTTTAACCCTCTTGGGTTTCTCCCCCTCTGTCTCTAAGCCAACACTGTCTCAGCCTCCAGGTACCCACCGCTCAGCCACAGTTGCACACATTTAATTAGACAGATTTAAAAGCATTGCTCAGGTTGTGGGGGATGAGTTATTTGAAGGTCAAAGAATCCTAAAAGCAGAGCTGAGGAAGGTTTCAGCCCTGGGGCTCAGCAAGGCGAACGTCTGGGTTTGTTTGTGCACAGGGATGGAGGAGTGAAAGCAGATCTGTGTTAATAGGCTACAGCCTCCCCCTGCCATGACCTTGTACCTACTTCTGCTTTCTGGACAGGAAAAGGTTCCTGTCAAAGCATGGACCAGAGCCAGCAACTCCAAAAGGGACGTCGAGAGTTCAGCCCTGCTGGTGGCTTTACTGCTTGTGAAAGTGGAAGGGAATGCCAGCATTTGGGTTCCAGGGGACAGAGGGGTGGATTGAGGCTGAAAGCCTCAATTCTGCTCCCTGGGTAAGCTGAGGGAGGAAGGAGAAGAGCTTTAGTGGCTGTGGCTGAAGAGGGAGCAGTCAAGAGGAAGCATTCCAACTGGTAAAGGCTGTTTGGAGCACTGGTGGCCCTTTATAGAACAGATAAAGCCCTTTTCTTCTGAATCTGTCAAGACCTGTGTTAGAAAAGTGTTAGTTCTAATTTACATTGATGGGAAATCTAGGTATATAAAATATGAATTATTCTATGTAAAAGTGGCTTCCGTATCTCTTACCCTTCCCAAATATTCACAGAGGTAGGGAGAAAAATCAAGGTACTTCAATGAATATTCTCTTAACTCTCCAGCTCTTTAAACACATCCTCCTACTCCTCCAAACTAGCTCCAGGGCCATTGGACTGGGTTGACTCTGAAAGGCAGCAGTGTAGCTATGGGTATCCCAGGCAGCACCTCACTGGAATCACACTGGAATGTTTTCCCTCTGGAATGCGATGGTCCTGAACCTTCCCAGAACCAATGTTGTGGTGTTGTCTGAGGGAAATAACGCATCTAGAGAGGGTAAAAGTTGGCCCTGGAAGAACAGCTATAGTATATAAGATAATATGGAACATACGAATGCAGCAAAGGTGAAGAGGGAGAATGGAGGCTGGAGCAACAGTCGGAAGTAAGATTTGGATGGTAATCATGTAATGGTTTGGGTAGAAGGGACCTTAAAGCTCCTCCAGTTCCAACCCCTGCCACAGGAAGGGACACCTCCACTAGAGCAGCTTGATCCAAGGCCCATCCAGGGCTTGGAAAAGCGTAGAGCTGCTGCTGAACCTGAACAGCAGCAGGAGTCACCCCAGCACAGGCGGATCAGACAGGACAGTGGGTGAGCAGTGTGGAAGAGCTGGGAAGGCTCTAAAGAAGTGGAAGCCCGAATTTGGTATAATGGAGATAAAAGGTCTGAAAATGAAAGAATCCACGAGGCTCAGCAAATCTGAGGTGTTCAGAAGAGGACCACAGCATCCATGCTGAGGCTGGAGCTGCTGTGGCACCTTCTCAGAACCTCATGTCCTTGCAGCCCGCTCCTTTGACATGAAAGCTTCCCCTTGTCACCGCTTCTTGGTCCTTTTGAGGAGGAAGACAGGGAAGGCAGGGAGTCACACAAGACGGGGGAAGCTGGCAGGAACACTGGAAAGGCCAGGAGAGAAGTTTGCAGCTGCCATGTGAGCGAGAGGGGACTGCAGCTCTTCAGACAACAGCTCTGATTTCAGCCTTGCTATCACGCTCGGTGTTTGCTGAGCTGTGCAGAAACCACCCCAGAATTAGAAACTGAGGTTCTTAGAGCTAAGTCAGGACAAAACTATGAGAAAGCAGTTTTCCTGAGCTCTGTCTTGCTGTCAGCATAAGACTCAAACTCATTCTTCATCCAGGGTGTTTGATGTGATGTGCTGTGCACAAGGCACAACTGAGTCCTGCCTCAACAGACCCCTACAAGTGCTACAGTGAAGGATTAGGTGTAGCCAATCATGGAATGAAGCTGGGTTAAGGGCAGCTGTATCCAAACAGTGCCTAACAATATTCTCCCTCATTATTACTCCCTTCCAGGAGGGTGTTTCAGCCATTAAGCTTAGCACTGCAGAGAGAGGGAATTCAAAGTGATGCTGGTGTTAATACTAATCCATGGGTTTGAGTGACGATTTGCAGATGCTCAGGAGGACCTGGAAGAATTGGAGTTAAGTATGTGGAGGAAGCAACACTCAGAAGCAGGGAGATGACAACAAGGCTGAGGGAAAGGGGGAATCAGTGATGAACAGAAGCAAACACAGAGAATTTGAAGGACATTCCAAAGGAGAAACACAGCTGAGGTTCTGCTGCTGATATCACCCAGAATATTTAGGCACAGCACAAAGCCTGCGCTAAGACAGGCTGCAGAATAGGTGTTAGCAGCAAGATAAATCTATGGGTTCTTGAAGCACACTGTACCCAAGTGTTCTCTGATAAAGGTTTCTACTTCCATAAGGAACAAGTTCCAAGAGCTTTAGAAAAGGTAATATAAGGTAAATCAGGACAGTAATCGTTTTTACAACACAGATCAGCCACAAGTCAGGTATTTCACCTGAGCTGTAAACATGTTTATTGATCTAAAATAGTTTCCATTACTTCAGACCCTGCCCGTTTCTGTGCTCTTTAATCAAGCAAGCTGTTGCCAGTGACATAAATGTTCCTTAAAGCACGTGTTTCATAGGTCATGAGGAGGGAACCAACACATATTCTGGGAGTAGTAAACAGACACTCAGCTGCTGCAGCACTCAGACCTGCACCAACACCCATCACAAAGCTGGGGCTGGAAATGAATATTACATAGACCCCCAAAGAAGTGAACCATGGCTCCTTGCACTAAATACACGTTGATGCACATCAAACCAGACACAGGAAAAGCAATCAATGGCTTTATGTATGAGGAACAATCACTCCAAGTATTCTACTATCCCCTCTGTTAAAGAAATGTTACTTGATGCACCTTTGTGCTTTGGGCACAAACTCCCTCATTTCATCCTGATCTAAAAGGCACAAATTGGAGTTATTACAAGTTACAGATTGTGTCCTTGAAATCACAGAATCATAGAAAGGTTTGGGTTGGAAGGGACCTTAAAGCTCCTCCAGTTCCAATCCCTGCCATGTGCAGGGACACCTTCCACTAGAGCAGCTTGCTCCAAGCCCTGTGTCCAACCTGGCCTTCAACACTGCAGGGATGGGGCAGACACAGCTTCTCTGGGCACCCTGTGCCAGCACCTCAGCACCTTCCCAGGGAAGAGCTTCTGTCTAAGAGCTCATCTCAATCTCCCCTCTGTCAGGTTGAAGCCATTCCCCTTGGCCTGTCCCTACAGGTTCTTATCAAAAGTTCTTGCCTAACATTAAAGCCTGAAGAAGTGCAGAGTGAGCTCCAGCCCCATTCCCTGACCCCACTGCAGAGGAGCAATATTCACTGAGCATTTAGACACACTGGTTTATGTAAACCCTTACGTATCACAGATGCTGCAGCCATGAACATTGAAAATGATTCTCACAGACAGAAGAGGTATCAGACAGATTCTCCTTGACATGATTTGGAAGCCATCACCTGCACCCTGAGTGCCAAAAAGTACTTTTGTTCTTGCTTTAATGAATGGACTCTGCTGAACTAGGACAAGGAAGGAAAGGATGTCCCATACTTACTTCTGGAGCTGTGGAGGGACGAGAAGAAATGCTGAGCAGTCTCATAGTGGCTTCCATCTGCTGGGGCGGAAGGAAGAAGTTGGGAACAACAGGATCAGATCTGAATAGAACTGTTAAGGTACAACCTCTGCCATGGTGTAGCTGCACAGAGCCCCACTGGAGCTGCAGATGTGGCATAAACCCCACTGTAAAGCTGTTAATAGCCTCCAGATGTTGAATCTCATTCATTTTAATCCATATTCTCTCAGCTGGCCTCACAGAGCACAGGCCACCAACTTGCTTTACAGTAATACCTCACCTAAGTGTAGAGCGCTTCATCCTGCAAAGATTCCAACACAACTTAGTGAAATGGAATGTGAGATTTGGGATCTCTGCAAGAAATGTGGGAAAGAGGAAAACAAATGACATTAATACAGAAGAAGCACAGGAGCTGTAATCCATGGAGAAAAACAACATGGGGAAGAAATGTAAGAAGACACTAATCAAAATGAAATACCTCTCATGGATACTGGTGACTAATTGCAAGGAAGTCATAGTATCATGGAATGATTTGGATTGGAAAGGACCTTAAAGCTCATTCAGTTCCAACCCCCTGCTACGTACAGGGACACCTTCCATTATAGCAGGTTGCTCCAAGCCCCATCCAACCTGGCCTTGAACACTGTCATCACTACACGGTGTGAAACACAACGTAACAGGGTCTTCTGACACCTTCCCAAGTCACCAATTCTCATTTCATGTGGAAGAGGTCCCCATAGTGTATTTCTCCTTGAATGCAATGTGTGTGTAAGAAAAGGATACAAAACAATCTTGGGTTTGACAGCCTTTTCTGACCCTTCCAGTTGGTCTTCACTACTGTCATCAGAAAAGCTCTCACTGTTTCCTTCTGAGCCTGCTTGGGCTGACACACTCTTAATACAGCTCTCACCAGAACCGCTTTCTTCCTTGTCTTGATGCTCTTCATTTACAACCTCACCCTTTTCCTCCTCTTCCTTTCTTTCTGCATTTTTGGGGTTGCTCAAGCCAACATCTCCTGGAAATGCCAGTTGTTCTTTGGAGGCTGCAAACTCTACATTTTGCTCTAGAGGCTTTGTGTTAAATGTTCTACCCCAGGCACAATTTCCATCTTCTCCAGGGCCATTGGCTGTTTGATGCACCTCTGATGAGTGAGCAGGCTGAAACAGCTCCTTCTCAGTTGCTTCTGTGCCTCTATTGAAGCTTTGAAAGCCTTCTGCTGCTGCCCAAGTACTGCTCCCATCTGCATGGAGGCTAATGCACGAGCTAAAGTTGGTGAGCAAGCCTTGGTTGTCACCTTGGAGTACGCTGGAGAAGGTGCTGCTCCGTCTGCTGTTTCCTCTTTGGAAACAGTCAGTGTCCACTGAGCATTGGTCTTCAGGCCTCAAGTCTATGGACTGCAGGTCAGCCCCCTGCTCCCCATCAGATAGCACACTCGACCAGGGACTAGTTTTGTCTGTCATGGTTGTTATTTCATTGAGAGTTCGTGGTTCTATAACATCTTCTTCATACTCTTCTTCACTGTGTGGTTGGACAGCGAAAGTACCTTCATGTTCTTGGATAGAGCCCCTTGGCAACGGATGCTCCTCTTCAGGGACAGCTTGGTCTAGAAGCTCATGCAGCATGTGTCTATCAAACACAGGCCTCCCAAAAGAGCATGGCTGTTGTGTATCACTGCAAATGCTGGAGGAGTCCAACTCAAGTTGGCCTTGACACACTTCAGGTCCAGCTTCATCATCCTTCGGGCTCGGTACACATGTAACACCCAACTTCCTGCTGCCGTCTTGACGCACATGAGAAGATTCTTTACTGGTTTGAGTTATAGTCTGTAAGTCTGATGGAGAGAAAACAACATCAGTAAATGCACAGAGCCACAGTTCACTTTTTATCTGATTTATCTGGGCTTTCTGCAGAAAATCATGTATGTAATAACGGGTTTGAGATAAATATGCACTGCTTTGTCATACACTCTGCTGATGGGATCACATTCTGCTCTCTATCACTGACAAGGCCCAGAGAAGGGCAGGAATCTGAAGAAAAAGGAAATGTTCAGGATTAAATTCCTGGGAAATAACTGGAAATACATCCATGTACAGGACAAAACTGGACAGTGAAAACCCTCTGATATAGAGAGTATACCTAAAGCCTATGGAAAAAAAAAACTATTGCTTGGAGGGGCCACATGGGAAGAGGAGAGCAATAATCTACACAGGAAAGATGGATAACTTCCCACCTTTTCCTCTCACAGCTTCCCAAGTTTTAAGCCCAGAAGACACAGTTGCTACTGATATTCCCAAGCTTTCTGCTCAATTTAACAACTTGAATCAAACGACAGACAATTGTTAATTCAATATTGGAAAACCAGAAATTCCCTCATTCCAAGGCCAGATGAGATGGGGCTTGGAGCAAGCTCCTCTAGTGGAAGGTGTCCCAGCCCATGGCAGGGGTTGGAACTGGAGGAGCTTTAAGGTCCCTTCCAACACAAATCACTCTATCGTTCTGTGATTCCATGACACAGATGTGGTGGTAAAACTGTAGATGTCTGAGAAGAACGATCTGCCTGTGCTCCTAACACAGGTTCTGGAAAAATGTGACTGGAACAGAAGCCTCAACATTAACAAAATGTTTGTGTAATCCTGGAAATCTCTGGGGATTTGACATTCCTTAAAAGCCACAATCACCAAATTTTGGTTCCTAGTTAGCAGATCTCAGTAATTTCTTAGATAATACAGACTGGTTTGAGTTGGAAGGGGCCTTAAAGCTCATCCAGTTCCAACCCCTGCCATGGGCAGGGACACCTTCCACTAGAGCAGCTTGCTCCAAGCCCCTG